>JAAXYX010001458.1:0-22958 GCA_036851915.1 Ptenothrix huangshanensis | reverse complement strand
GGCATTCTGTGTGTAAGGCGGGGAATACTACGGAGATTTTAAAATTTGAGAACGGGAGACTTGTCCGCCCCATGGATAATGTTGTTTAGGGTGAAACGTTAATTGAGAAAATGTCGCTTTTGTTGTCATCTTTAGGGTATCATATTTTGATTTTGTGGTAACTTATGGACATGCATTGTTTGCACGGTGGGATGTAAAAGGATTGTGAAGTAATAATTCTAATGTTGATAATAATAAAAAAAGTTATACTAAAATGATATTTTTATGGCGTCAGATGGTTTTGCGGTGAAAATATTTTGTTCAAATTGCAGCTGCAAAATTTCTAACCTCTCCACTTTACCGTGAAATAACTTTTAAAAGGCTGATTGGTAAGCGCTTCATACGTACTGCTTAATACAATCAAAGCTATTCAGTTTTGATTCATATTTGTGTCGAGAAAATCATATTAAAATAAATATAGTTTTGAGCAATGCTCCAGTTTCGCACAAATGAAACAAACTGCAAATATTACTCATTCTTTATTTTAAATATTATTGTATTTCTTTAATTTGTGGAAGGATATTTGGAAGCAAGTGGAACGAACGATAAACTGTTTTCAAAGAAAACATTTGCACAATTAAACTTCATGTTTGTAAACAAGTCAAGTGTTTTTCGTTTGTGGTCCAAAGATAAAAGACAGCTTGTGAATTGTTTGTGAAATGTAATAATAACCTGGAAAAGCATTACTTGTTCGTTCCATCGAAGAATTCCAGAAATAATTTGGAAAAATCTTAAAAGGCTTCCTCGATTGCCTGAAATTGGGGGTTTGTGACTTTGTGAGATAATGTCAAAAATAATGTTTAAGTTTTTTATAAATTTTAAAAAATCATTTATAAAACAATGTTTTTACAAATTACTAATTTAAAAAATACCTAATTTTCAAAGGAAGCAATGTCTTTAGTTGACATATACTTTAAAACATGTCTAATTTTTGGAGTTAACATATTTGAAAAGCATAAGTTTTTACCTCGTCACAGTTCTAAAAGGGCGCAATAATTTTAATTAAAGTTTTTGTAATGGGCGTATTTTTTAAACTTTTGTGTTTTGAACAGGCGTCTTTTTTAACATTATACAGTTTTCAAAGGGCGTTTTTTAGATTTCTACTCTTTTGGAAGGGTCTCTTTTATAAATTTATAATTTTTTGAAAGAAAGTTTTTTTTAAATACTTTTTCAAAAGAGCATCGTTTTTTAAATTTATACTTTTTCAAAAGAGCGTATGTTTTTCAATTCATACTTTTTTGAACGGGCACCTTTTTGTGAATTACCGATTTTGAAAAGGTTTACATTAAATTTGCTAGTTTTCACTTTTGGAAAAAGTCTAATTTCCCTGGCTAAAACTTTCCAGGGCTCCTTAAGTAAGCAAGCATCTGCCGCATTTACATGCCCCGCTGAAAGTTACTGTTGAAAAAGCTACTGCAAAAGTAATCCTCCAGGAAAATCTCTTGGAATTGCCGCTGTTGACTTATTTTAAAATATTGTACGGAGATAAAAACAACAACTCAGTGAGTATAAAAGAGTCTGTTTATCTCCATTTATTTTCATTTCAAACTCCAACGCCAACGCCGTACTCCAAGCACCAAAGCAAAAATGCTGCTGCTCTTCTTTACCTCCGTTCTTCTTATTTCCAACATCACCGTCTGCAGCTCCGCTGACGCTGACGCTCTGGAATTTTCGCCACTAACCATAACCATCGACGCCCTTGGACATATAACCTTTGACGCCCTTGGACAATACGTCAAGTTAGGCACTCTTTTTGACGCTCGAACCGACTCCTTCCTCCCCGCTAACTTTATCCAAGACCGAGTGCCCTTTGAATCCATTTTGATCTTAGGTGAAATTTCATTAAAAGTAAATCAAGGCATAGTCAAGTCGTCGTTAGACATTTTGGAAAATTTGGACCTGGATGATCGCTCCACTTTGAGGTTTCTTACTGGGCTCGATCCCCTAAACGGGCGGTATAATTTCCTCAAGTTTACCAAGCAAAGTTCACACGCAGTAGTGGGGAATATTATTGTCAAGATTTCACCCGGCACACTTACTTTCGATGTGAAAGATAAGAATGTCCAGAACCGGTTTGCACCCAAACATTTAAACTTGAACACATTTACGCACATTCTTGTAGGAGTTACATATGGGACCACAATATCACTCAAGTTCACTCAGAAGGAGTTCATTACGGAAGGTCAAGATATGAACCAAGAAGTGACCGAAACTGAGATGAGCAAGTGCCTAACGGAGTTCAGTGAATACCTCTTAGGAGGTTGGAATCAGACGAATTTAAATTTTTGGAATGGGACGAGTCCGAAGAGCTTACAATATTGCGACTCAGATCGTTTGGAAATTGAAATCGAAGGAGAATTTCCGCCTGAGGATAAATACCCCAAGTTCTCCAAGAATAGTGTCGAGGATACCCTTGAATTTTTACGATTACAGCTAATTGCTCTACTATTTGAAATTCTTGGACGCCCTGGCGATGGCAGCTTTCCAATGCAATACACGCTCATCCCACTCTCATCCCTTGCGGATTTCGGATACTCCTTCAACTCCAATAACAACAACCAAACAACTCCACCCACGGGCCCAACTTTTCTTCCTCTTCCGAAGCATCTCGTCCACCTGTCCATAGAATTCCTCCAAAATCTCACGTCCTTAGACAACGCCTTTTCTGAAATGCACGGAGTTGTTGTGGACCAGAAGGGATGTCTCCCTTCCCGGTCCGAACGGAGAATCCAAGGCCTCCACTCCTCCTTCCGAGTTGCTTACGACGACACCCTTGAGGAATTCAAGAAACTTTTGGTGGATGCTCGAAGTGGCATCGTGTCCCACAACAGCGTCCAGGAGTACATCGGACGGAGGAGGCAGGAAATTCAAGTGTTCCAACAACACTTGGGGTCGTCCGATGTCAAAGAAATTGCGGAGAAAATCGAGATGTTGAAGTCTTTTGAAGTGCGCGGGATCAAATGCATGGATTGGAGGGAATCTTTAACTCGGGTTCTCGTGGATAATTTGGGCGACGTTGTCTTTATTCTGGTGACCAGACCAAGACTAAGCCATGGTATTTATGACGAAGAGTTTATAGTAAATGCTGAAACTATGAGTGCACTTGCGAAGAGACCGAATTCGAAATGCTACTTTGTGGATTGTGATGCTGGGCATTCTGTGTGCAAGGCGGGGAATACTACGGAGATTTTGAAATTTGAGAACGGAAAACTTGTCCGCCCGATGGATAATCTTGTTTAGTGTGAAATCTGAACAAAGACAATGTCGCTGTTTTCTGTTCTGATTTCATTTCATTTTTTTTCGAACTCTAAAGTAGGCTTATGGTCTTTAATCTTTATTACACATTTTAAACGGGCTTCAAGAATTTAAATCGCTTTTATTTATTTATTTAACTTGTTAATGCAGTTACTGTCCTTTACATAATTATCATTACAATTTAGGAATAGTTTAGTGCCGTTCTAAAGTAGAACAAAGTATCAAAAGTCAAACAAAATTATTTCCATTATGTTTTAAACAGTGGGAATTTTCATTAATTAATCCTGTTCAGAAATACAAAATTGTCATTTGTTTAACTGTTATAACAAGTCGGAATTTTTATTTTTACACCGTTTCAAAAAATCGACATTTTCATTTTTTAAACTATTTTAAAGTATATTTTTGTTTTTTTAGATTCTCTAATAGCGTAGTTTAAATTGATTAGGTTTTTCAAAAGTCTCAATTTTTGCTTTTTCACCTTTATCAACTTAAAATTTACTTGTTTAGGTTTGTTTAAAAAGTGGGAAGGCTGTGCCTGTACCCGAGGTCCGGGTACAGGTACGGGTACGGGTCCACGATTTTTGTACCCGTGCGGAGCACTAGTTAACATTGAGCCTGTGGATACTGCTATTGAAAAGGTGTAGAAAATAAAAAATCGGAACTTCTTAAACATGCAAAAATTAAAAATTTCGGCTTTGTAAAAGGTGTAGAAAATAAAAATTCGGACTTTTTAAATGTGTGAAAATTAAAAATTTAACCTGTTGAAGAATTGTGATAATTAAAACTCATGATGATTGAAAAACTGGTAAAACAAGCTTTTTAAACAAAATACATAATGGCCAATTGTGAATTTCATTAATTTTCATTTTTTTTACATAAATACTTGACCAATGTATTTACCTTGTCCTGAAACTTATTTTCCAGGAGGTTTGCAATGACATACGAAATGCAGCTTCCTACGGAATACCCTGCAATATTGTACGGTCCTTTCGTTTAAACAGCTTTCAGCTCCTGAGTCATCCAAGTACGCATTTTACATCAAGTAAGCAACTAAACAAGTTCTGTACATTACTGCTACAATGTTTTATTAAAAAAAACTGATTAAAAGAAAATTGGCTATGTAGTTTAGTAAAACGCTAGAAAAGTTGTATTTCTTCAGGCCAATTGCGCAAACCATCAAAAGTTCAAATGAGCTACGTCAAATTAATTACATTTCATTCAAAAACCAAAATGGAAAAACCAAATGAACATCCTTTAGAATAACGGCAACTTAAAAGCTTTGAACTTTACTTTCAAGAATTGCTAATTTGGAAAATTGTACCCTTTCAAAAAGTGCTCAAAAATGCAGCCTTTAAAAAATGGTTTATTTGAAAGATCGTACCCTTTCAAAAAGTGTTCATTTAAAAAAAATGTAACAATTCAAAAATTCTCAAATTGAAAAATTGGGCCCTTTCAAGAAACATTCATTCCCCAAAATGTGCCCCGTCAAAAACTGTTTATTAAAAAAATGAAACCCTTTTAAAAACTATGCTTTTGTAAAAATTAGCTCATTTTAAAAGGTGAAAAATTAAAAAAAAATTAAGCCTTTCAAAAATTGTTAATTTCAGAAGTTGAGCCGTTTGAAATGTGCTTATTTATAAAAATGATTTTTTTAAAAATTGTCAATGTAAAAAATGCACCCTGACAAAAATTATTTGAAAAATTGCCCTCTTTTAAAAACTGTTTTTACGGAAACATTGGCTCATTTCAAAAAAGGTGAATTTTTAAAAAAAGAACCCTTCCAAAAACAGTTATTTTAAAAATTTGTGTCCCTTCAAAAAGTGGTTATTTGAAGAATTAACCCCTTCAAATAAGTGCTTATTGTAAAAACACGAAATATTATTACGAGACGCTTACAAAAATACTTTTTGAAAAATGTTGACTTTCAATATTGAACTTAAAAAAGTTGTTATTTTTAAAAAATCGAGAAAACCATTAAAAATCTACCTATGTCAAATTTTTGCCAATGGTTGGTAACCAAGAACAATTGCTCGTTTGATCAAACCCTGCTGTTTTTCAGTGCTAAATGTTAATGGACGAAATATCGTCACAGATTTCTTGAACACTGTGAGCAAAAATATCTTACGCTAGCATATTCCTCGGCCTCTTGTTGTAACTAGTGCTTTATTCTGAACGAAACGTTCCAAACGAAATGACAAAAATAAACGCCAGTTATCAAATTTTCTCACATTGGTTGGTAATAGCAGTTACTGAATAAAAACTCTTGATAAGGTAAACTTTGCCGTCTTAGTCGTGTCCACATCATTGTTGCAACTGGCAAACCTGCCAAAAGAATTCCAGTTGAAATACCTAAGAATAACTCGATGATTTCGTGGCACGTTTCAAGTCTTTGGCGGTCCCTTAAAGCGTCTGAAAAAGTTTGAAATCATTTATTTTTTCTCAACTTACAATAGAAAATAACAATTCACTAAAAAATGGCAAAAAACTCACTTGAAATTTCCACCCGAATGGCGAATATAACCAGAAGTCCAAAGGCAAGCAATAAATTAGCGAATATTGGTAATGAATTAATATAAATTGTTCCTAGCACACTCATGGCTTAAATTTATTTTGCTGATGTTTCTTACAATCTTTAGATTTTGTGCAGTTAGTTGCGCTTGAAAAACTGACGAAACAAGGAAAATATATTCAGTCTATAAAGAACAGAGTTTGTTTTTCAAATTTCAAAATTCAACTGCAATCTCACAGTCACGGCTATGATTTTACTGCACACATCACGTAACAACATGCTTAGTTCTAAAAACAATTTTGTTTTGAAAATCAGTAATAAATCCCATGGAAAACAATTCAAGAGAAATTTTAAGGTCCTCTCAGTTTGTATTACAAGAAGTGCAAGGAACACATGCGAGGATACTTTTCATCGTGCATACTAATTCTGGGAAGAACAAGTTGCTTTTTGGAAATTTTGGTTAATGAGTAAAAACAATAAAACCCGTAGGTACCGGTAAACAACAACACGAAAACTTTGGATCAAACCACAACCTAAGAAACAGAAATCAAGATTAAACATTTTTCATGCTACACATGACAGTTTTTTTCTTTCTAGCAAACATAACATTAAATTTTTAGGGTTTTCTCAAAATGGTCTTCAATTTTTTTGAAGCTTTTTTAAGTCTGACTTTTGATTCTGTACACTTTATAGAAAACTTCCAGTTTTTTTTTCTATTGCTGTTTTTTTTCGTCTGAATTTTTATTGTTACATTTATCCAGCCTAAACTTTTATTTCTACTGTTTTTCAAAGTTTGATTTTTCAAACTCTTCAAGTTTTTTTTTTCTTTTTCGAAATTCGGCATTTAAGTATTTTAACTGCGTTTTCTAAAAATCCGAATTCTAGTTTTCGTTCTTTTTAAAGCAGGATTTTTTTTATTTTTGACACGTTTTTATGGTCGGAATTTTCGAGCAATGTGTATTTTAATTTTCTACGTTTTGGTGTGTAAATTGTTAGCTATGTAAGCTGTACAATTATCTCAAGGACTTGCAGAATGCGTGCTGGAAGTACCTTGGAAGTTACACCGTTACACGATTCTTCAATCAAAATCAAAATATGAGCCAACAAAAGCGACATTGTCTCAATCGAGGTTTCACACTAGAGAAGACTATCCATCGCGCGGACAAGTTTCCCTCTCTCTTTCAAAATCTCCGTAGTATTCCCCGCCTTGCACACAGAATGCCCAGCATCACAGTCCACAAAGTAGCATTTTGATCTCGGTCTCTTCGCAAGGGCATTCATAGTTTGAGCATTTCCAAGCAACTCTTCGTCATAATCACCATGACTTGGTCTTGGTCTGCTCACAAGGATGAAGACAACGTCGCCCAAATTGTCTATGAGAACCCGAGTTAAAGTTTCCTTCGAATCCATGCATTTGATCTCGCGCATTTCAAATGACTTTAACTTCTCGATTTTCTCGGCAATTTCTCTGACAACGGACGACAGCAAGTGTTGCTAAAGCAGTTGAATTTCCCTCCTCCTTCGTTCGATGTGCTCTTGGACGCATTAAACGTAATTGAAATAACAGCTTCAAAACTGATTCCGACAACAATGTGGGTAAATGCGTCTAACTTTAAATGTTCACTAGTATAAAGATCCTGCAGCTCCTTATTGTTCAAATCCAAAGTCTCTTTGCCCACAACAAACTTGACTAGTGCTTCATTCGGAACGGAACGTTCCGAACTGTTCCGATCGGAATCGAAATCGGAACAGAACGAAACGTGGATTTTTGTGTTCCGAAACTTTCGGAACGGAACCGGAACGGAACGGAAATAAAGCTGTTTCGTTCCGTTTCCGTTCCGATTCCGATAGCGAATTCCGAATCCTGTAGGCAAGGGCGTAGCTGAGGGGGGTGCTCGGGTGCTCAAGCACCCCCCGAAATTTTTAGGTTTACACTAGATATAATGGGTCTAAAAATTCGAAAATTTGAAAAAAACTAACTTAAACACTATCAAGCATCCCCCGAAATTCAGACTTAGCTACGCCCCTGCCTGTAGGCACTTTATATAGAGGAATTTAGAAACCTAATTAATTCATTACTCTCTGAAAATTTTTAACAACCACAACAGTGCATCATCATAGGACACAATGATGACTTGATATTATTGTTGGCTGTTGTTTGTGATTGAGATTTAGCATAACTGAATAATTAATACTGCATTTTTTTATTTAGTGGCTACTGGCATACTGTTTTTATACTATGCTGAAACAAAAAATTCATAACTGGTCGGTCATACAAAATTTTAAGTTTTTCACACTTAAATATTTTCAACAGAATACTACACCCCTCCCCTCTAATTGTTTTAAAATAAAAACTCAAAATTTCCTTTGTTAATTCATTTTTTTATTAGAATGATTAAATGAAACGCTTAAAATATTCCGAACGTTCCGAATCTTATAAGCATTTCATATAAAGAAATTCAGGAGCCAATATAATTCAAAGATCTCAGGAAATTTTTAACAGCAACAACATTGCATCATCATAATACTCAATGGCGATGTCGTCCGAAGGCGTCGATGTCGATTGTTTGTGTGTAAAATTTCTAAAAGTCAACATCAACGGCAACGGAGTTGCTGCTGCAGGTGAGAAGAAGGACAAAAGTAAAGGAGAGCCACAGCATTTTCAGTGCTTGGGGAACAATGTTCAATTTAAAACTGATAAATATGAAAATACGCAGAGTTTTTTTAATTTTAAACTTGAAATTCTCCATTTGTGATTCCTTTGAAGGATGTTTGGAAGCAATTGGAACGAACGAATAATTAATTTCTAAGAAAACATTTTCACATTTAATGATAATGTTTGTAAACAAGTCAAGTGTTTTTCGTCTTTGGGCCAGTGATAAAAGACAGCTTGTAAATTGAGTGTTAGGGTGCTAGAGCACTCCGAAAACAGAATTTTAAAAAAATTACAAAACTTAAATTGGTTTTTTCAAAATTTAAACACAGCTAGGCTAGTTTTGTTTAAGTTTTTAAAATAGTAATAAATCTTTAAATTAAAACTTACCTACGAATCCATCCTCATCGTCATAGTCATCGTCAAGGTTCCCTTTTTCCATCTTCAGCCACCACCTGCAAATAAAAATATACACTTATTAACCCTTTTCCTCCTAAATACGATTATAATCGTTGTTAAGGACCCTAGCAACCACACGTTATTCAAATTAAAGTAAAAAAAACAACTAGTAACCGGGTTAAAACAATTAATTAAATTAATTACCACCCTAATAATAGAAGTACTTATACTTACAACTAACCAAATTGGAAAACTACCTACTTAATTAAATAAAACTTAAATTACTAACCTTACTGAGACCAGCACCAGCTTCCTTATCGTCGTTGCCTTACCCAGGCTCCTTCAGCACCACAAAATAATAAAATGCGATTATAACTTACAACGAAATCTACGACAGTATCATAATAAACACCTTACAACTAAAGAAATATCACACTAAACTAAAACTATCCAACTATAACCAATTGAGCGACGACTACGACTACAACTACCACTACAAACTACAGATATATACCAATCACTACCCTAATAAATACCTAGTGCTAATCCTAAACATGGTTAAGAAAACTTACCTCACAATTCTTAGCCTTACCTTTTCCCTCCAACTTTTGCACTTGTCGTCGTCTAATTCAGCTCCAGCTTCCCTTCCTTGACTCCAACTAACCTAAAAGACAAATGATATTATTGAATGGGCTAAAAATTCAACTCCGTGAATTCACAGCTCAAAATTTTATCACTCTTTATCCACCTTACCTGAAGTTTATTTCAACTTACTTGATTTGGTCCTGCATAAAGTCTTTGCTTCTCCCTTTTTCAAAACTTATACATGTTTGCTTCAGCTTTTGATTTATTTTATAGTTTTTTATCCCTTTGTTACATTATACTTTGTTTCTTTGAGGTTTTCCCTAGTTGTGGTTTTGCTTACCTGTGCTTTTACATTTTGTCTTTGTCGTGGACCCAATTCAGGACAAAATCATATAGGTAACCCTCGTTAGTATAAAACCACCAAAACAAATTAATACGTTGCATTCAGTTTTACTTCAATTTATTTTATTTAGTTCCCAAACCACCATCTGTCGAGATTTGTAGCGTAAACGCTACAATAACCTGGTGTTTTGTATGGTTTAAGAAAATGCCCGGGTAGTTGGTCCAGGCGTCCTCTAGGAAAATACTCGAAGAATTTGTTCTCGTAGTCCTTTATCAAAATAACCGGGTAATCGTTCTTAATTTCCTTCACCAGAACACCCGAGTGTTCCGTCTTGGTGTCCCTAAGAAAACACTCGTATATTTGGTCTTGGTTTCCTTTAAGAAATTACACGGGTACTCGGTCTTTGCGTCCCCTAAAAGATTACCAGGGTGTTTGCTCTGGGTATTGTCCAAGAGAATACGTGGGTATTTAGACTTTTACACTGTAAAAGATCACTCATATATCCGGTCCTGAGAAGTTTTTATTTACGTTAGGTTCAGCCTTAATGCTTTGCAGATATTTTTTTGACTTTTAATTTTTCTAGATTTTGAGGAAGAGAAGTTTTTCAATAAAAACGTTTGCGCATAACTGCTGCTGGTACTTCTGTAAAATTACGAGAATAAAAGTGGTTGTTCTTTAATATTGAGGCACAATTGGCAAAGAATTCTTAGACTAACACAACTTTCTGTGGGGATTTTTTCTCCTGTTTATGTTCACACTCCCGTGTTGTTGCCCATATTAACGAGTACGTTTTTATAGCGTTTGATGCTCTACAAATCCTTTACGAGCTTTTGCAAATGTTTATCGTTACTTAGCAATCGTCAAAACGATTTTTCCCGTATTGTTCGTCTTTATTTTGTTTATTTTTTCTACACTCATGTGTTGTTTTGAATGCGATTTTTGAAGCGTAAATGCCTATTTTCTAGACCTTGGGTAGACGCATAAGAGTTATTGCATTACGTTTGTACGGTTAGTAAACCGTCGCCAAAATAATTGCAATCATAAATTTTTCTGATATTATTCTCTTTATTTTATATTCCGTAATTGTGAAATGGACTCCTCTCCTTAAGCATATATTAATGTTTTGTAGAGATTTTGATTCTCTACAAAACGTTCTCTACCTCGTAGTCTAAGGTGTTTTCTATCCCAGTAGTGTAATACGGTAAAGTAGAGAAGATTTTTTAGTAGGAATACCGTAGACAGTGTGGCAGAGAAGAGTTTGTAAGTAGAGAACACCTTAGCTCATGGGGCCGAGAAGAGTTTTGCAATAGAGAACACCTTGGCAATGGTAGAAAACACCGTAGACCAGTACCGAATTTTGTTCCCATTTAGGTACACCCAAGAAACTTTGGTGGCGCTCCGGATAGCTTTTCAAGAAGATCAGTGATGGAATAAGTAGGAAAAATAACGGGAGAAAAATTTTGCAGAGAACTAAACTTAGTTTAAAAAAAATAAAGTTATTTTTTGCACATTGCGATGACTAATGGCTATAAAAGAGTTGCCTTACATTTTTGCAAAGAAAGCTTGATAGTTATAATACATAGGTATACATTTACTATCCCTATTTTTGGGCAAAGTTCCGTTAGAAGAAGAGTACAATCGTAGATTCACGTAATATGTTTACTTTTTGTGCTAAATTAAGCTGTTTTTGTTATACCTTGTCAAGTTGTAAAAAATATAACCTTATAAAATATAACATAAAGTACTGCTATATTGATACTTTAAAATAGATAAGGTATATACGTACATTACTCAGTAGAAACACGTTTAAATAGATTTAAGTTTTAACTAGACTGTTTGTAAGCGTAATAAATAATTTTGGTAACTTCTAAGGTATTGACCTTTAGTAAATTTTGAACAAATATTTAAGGCTTTTAAATTTTCTATTTTGTTAAAAAAATTTGAACAATTTTTGGAAAGTATGTTTTTCCTTGTTGAAAATATTACTGTTATTTTGATTTAAACGTTGCCAGTGAAACGTAATCGCATTGCTAAGTATGTTTCATACGGGTTTTATGCCAATGCACTACAGCTAGAGTTTGCATGGAAGCGTTTATATAGTTGTTTCCTTAATGCCTTTACTCTTATTACGTTATGAGCGTGGAGTGAAAGTGCTTACGGTTTTTGATGTGGTTATGAGCTTGTTCGACAGTGTAGTGTGTCTTCCGCTTGATACATTCGGATGTGTACCTGCGCTTGCCCGACAGTGTGTGGATATGAACTGAATGTGAAATAAGTAGTGTGACTGGTTTAAGATAGTAAAGAGACTTTTTTGTAGACTTCGTTGTAATTATGGAAGCCTCTTGCTTGTGTACAGAGCAGAGGCCGAAGCCAACTGCAATGGTACACTCGAACGATGTTCAGTCCCGACTTGACACAAATTGAGTACCCTTCTGCGATGACTTTCTGCGTTTTTATACTACGCACTTTAGTCATTGTTGACAATGGCTTGAAAGTGCTTACGCATTTTCTCATAATTACTACAACAACATTTGTCCCACATTCTATCCCTTACAATGTTGGAAAAAGGAAGAATTACGCGTGTGCGCTACATTCGTATACACGGCGATTAAAACACTGTCACAGGAAACACAGGCATTCATATTTCCCAATCCATACCGTAACATATGTGTGACAGTCAGTAATACTGAAAGTCTTTGCTTGGGTACCGCTGGTGTCGTATATTTGACCCATTTATTTCCCATGTTCAGCTCTTTGGAGCTATTACGTAAGTAATACGGCATGGTATATAACTAATTCGAGCTATTAAATGCGGAATAAATAAGCTATGTATACCACCAACAATGCATCATCCTACAAAACGGAACGTCCGTACTAGAGCCTATTACGTAAGTATTGCAAACAATTATTAACGTTGTATGAACTGTTGCGTACGTATAACGAAATGCTACTTATGTACTTATGAACTATTGTGTTCTGCATTACAAGTTACTGTAGACACGGAATCTGATTTTATACAATCATCTATCACACGCGGTCCTTGATTTACATGTAAAATCATAGCTGTCACACTTAGAGCCCTGCTATGTCACACATAGAGCATTTTGGATTTTTCGGCGTTTTTTGACTTTTTCGATGCATTCGCTTGTGACCTTACATATCACAGCCAACTTTGAGATAACGAGGATATTAATATTTCTTATCAAATAATAAAATTTTGAAATAAGCTTAATCAGAGAATAAAAGTGATTTTCCGTGTTTTTTTAAAAACATTACGAAATGCAATTCGTCCTCACAGCTTCTTTGCTTTAGAAGGTAAATAAATTTCTTTCGATTATCTGTTACAACCGATGTATTCATACTTAACAGGTGAGTCAATTTAGCAGCAGTGAAACAGAAACTGGAGCAGAAGCTGCTACTGTAAGCGTTTTTTTACGCTGCAAAAATCAAATATTCGTCGAAAGGCCACAATTTTTAAAACCAAACAGATTTCAAACCAAAATGAATTACGATGCAAATTTTTATTGACAATCAGGCGGTTGTGATTTTGCGTTTTACTATAGCTCGGCTCTCTAAAGATGCATGTTATATTCGTTATTAAGCTACCAAACAAATACTCATGTTCGTAATTTGCATGTTAGCCTTTTTTCAGCAACCTTTATTAATGTTTCTTTAATTCGTCCACTAATTTTGCATTCAGATTTAATGGCCTGTGTTAATGTACCGGGTTTTCCAAACGAAACTACGTTTGTTTTCCACTGTTTACAAATTTGAGCCCTATTTTAGTGCTGTCCTTAATTTAAAAAAAATCTTATTTTATTATACAAGAAACGCATTTATAAATATTTTAAGCAACAAATCAAATGCACATAAATAAAAGTTCTGCATGAATGTGCATAATCAGTTGCATTTAGAAGATGACTGCATTCTGAATATTGCTAGGGGATTCACGTATACTATACAAGGCAAATATTGGGTGTTTTGGACTTGAATACTTTAAAATTCCAAAAGTCCCAGCATAGCTTAGAAATATCACGCACGTTGTAATAATGCACGCAACTGATGTAATATAAAGGCAAACACGCATGTAATTATTGTTGTATTAAAATATATTTTTTTCCAAAGAGCGTAGATGTATCCAAAGATTTATTACACTTTTTTATTTTTATTTTTAATAAAAATAAAAAAGACCTGATAAATGCTTTATGCTTGTTTGCATTGCCATTCGAACGAAAAAATAAATCTTATAAATAGCTTGGAAACCTGAAACAAAGTGTTAAAAGGCTTCAGCGATAGAGTGGTCTAATGCATCATTTATATAGATGCGTGGTCATGGATTTAGTTCAATTTTCGTTACATAGGCACGGTTTTCTGTTAGGTGACTAGAATTTATAAAACAAAAGGACTTTAAACATTGCGGAATTTTGAAAGTAATTGAAGCACATTCAAACAAATTTTATTTCAAACTACAGTGATGCAGACACATCATAAAAGCAGAAATAAATCGAGCTGCGACTTGTAGTTTAAGTACTTAATTTATGTTTTTTTTAAATCAAGTGTCTTTGAAAGAAAAGTCTAAAACCGAAACAAACCATAAAAAAAGATAAATAACTGTTATGTACAAAACCATCACATTCAATTAATAGCAATTAAGCAGGGTGTTCATAGCCTGAAGTCCTTGATAAGATTCTCAATAAAAAAGCGTGCTCATTTCACCTAAGCATATTTGCTTATATCTGCGCAGGTATTTTGCGTTTTTTGCTCAAATCAAATGTACTCTCCTGTTGACAGCTATGTGGCTAAATGGCAGATTCAAAAAACCAATGTGCCTAGGTGCAAAATATTGCTATCCTGTAAACCATAATTAGGACCGAAGTAAATTATTGAGTTAATGGAGATTTGAAGATTCTATCAGTTTTTAGAGGGACTCGTTTTAAACAAATACCTTTGAAGGGAATTATGTTCATACTTACCATTATTTTAGATCCATTGTTTTGCAAGCGTACGAGAAGCCTGTATTGTCCAAGCGTGTTAGTAAAATGTTGGGGAACCTTCGTTAACTAAAAAACAATTGAAAGCAATTTAAGAAGCTGGAATTTGTTTTGAAATTACACCATAAATTTTATTAGCTTGGATTTTGTAAGTTTGGAAATGTTGTTGTTGTTGTTGCCAATTTGGAATTTGTGAATTCGTGTAGTAAACGTAAAACATTATATCCAGTCTGCGTAATTATGTTGTCAATTGGTTATTAAATTTTGTGCATACAAAGGGCTGTACGAGTATATACGTCACACATTTTTGGTTCTTTTACTGATGAGTATCTTGTTTTCTATGTGTACAACTGTTAATATATAAATCTTAATTCATTTTTTTATCTAGAACCAAATTACAAAATGTGGCAGTTTTTTGTTGTTGGCTGCACAATCAAAGTGTCAAGTTATTATCTAGGCTTTGAAGATGACAAAACAGCGACATTAACGCAGCCCAATACCAGTACAGGTTACAATTACGCCGAGACAGTAATAACTTGACTTATAATATGACTGGTTTTAAAGTATTTAGTATGTAAGCACAAATAAACTTCTCCTGAGGCGTGACCGTAATCTTGGATTGAATGTCAATAAAAGTTTTGTCAACGCAGTCCTTTATTTACCAGTAGCAATCAAGAATTTCGTACATGCTGTTCCACCTTGTCCGTGAGTCTAATTTAAGTGGCATTTTTAGTTTTGGGTTTTTAAACTCGTGCTGCACGTAAGACTGGAGTTTTTCATTGTTTACTGCTGATTGGTTGGAAAAGACCCAGATTTGGAACTTTCAAAATTGCATCTTTATTGCTTGCGATTTTAAGTTCTACTTTCACATAACACTCCAAGATCGGGAACCTTTGGTCAACTTTGCTGTCATCTCTTTCTTTTTCAGACGGTTCGTCCCTATTACGCACGTTGACCGTTGGACGTTCATTCATCCGCATCCATGCTGAAATTTCTTCCTTCGGCTTTGAGATCTTGAAAGCTCTAACATATTTGCATAAACTGTATTCATCAACCAGTGCATATGTAATACTTTTTTCACTGATTAGACGTGCGTACGAAAGTATTGATTTCCTCTACCTTCTTTTCTCCATTCATTACTCTCTCGTAATAGTTTATCACTTGGGAATTTACCGTTTTACCTGTTTTATACAAAAGTTTCTTTTGACCTAGTTCAGCCACCCTTGCATTAATACACAACCTGAGGTCAGGGTCAGTTTTAAATACTTTAAACGTTTATCCAATTCAGGCAGTCATGCGGGACAGCATAGCGTCTCAAGTGTGTTCACTTGAAATTTATCGCCTAAATTAGCTTCTTTCCTTGTGAAGCCAAGTCTATTTACAATCCAGAATGACTAGTTAGTGCATTGTAGAAATGCTAAGTCAATCATGTTTAAAGTTTTATGACATTGTTTAACAGGTTTACTGAAATAATTTTCATTTTCTGACATTACCAACAATGTCTGGAGACAATCGGCGTTTTTCACTAGTGTCGATGCCATGCGTATTGTTTAAATGGTAGTGCAGACCTGTCGTCGTTCCTTCTTTGGCTTTTATTTTTTTGGGACAGTGAATGAATTGACCCGCCGTAATACCATCCAGAGTAGTGAATGTATAGTGAGCCTTTTTCTGAAAGAAAAAATAACGCAGATTTTTCCTATTTGTGAAAAAAATATGCCTAGAGACTTTTTGAGAAGAGCTTTGAAATTTCGTAGCGCCCCCCAAAATTAAATTTCTGCTACGCGCCTGATAATGAGCTGCAAAATCATTACTCCTTCCTTCCATTAAAGGATTCCAGAAATATTTTGGAAAAATATTGAAGCGCTTCCTATGTTTCGCTGGGACTGAAATTTGTAATTTGTGAGTTAATGTCAAAGCCAATCTTTAAATTTTTAATGAATGTTAAAATATCATTTTTAAACAATGTTTTTATAAATTATTATATACGCAACCTTATTTTTAAAGGGGGCAGTTTTTCCCATTTATACTTTTTTCAAAAGTCTAAATTTTCAAACTAGTGTTTTTAAAAGAGCGTAGTTTTTTTCCCTTATACTTATTATAAGGTTCGTAATTTATTTAGTTTATACTTCTCAACAGTTTTAGTTATTTGAATTAGCCATTTTTTAAAGGCATGAACTTTTAACTCATCATTGCATTTCTAAAAAGGCACAAAATTTAAAATAAAAGTTTGTAATGGGTGTAATTTTTAAACTTTTGTGTTTCTAACAGGTATCTTTTTTAACATTATACATTTTTCAAAGGGCGCTTTTTAGATGTATGCTTATTTTATACTTATTTATAATTTTTTGAAAGAGCGTTTTTGTAATACTTTTTCAAAAGGGCATCGTTTTCTAAATTTATACTTTTTTGAACGGGCGCCTTTTTTTAAAATTAATTTTTTTTCAAAAGGGCATCGTTATTTTAGTTTATCCTTTTTTAAAGGCGTCTTTTTTTAAATTTATACTTTTTCAAAAGGGCATCGGTTTTTTGGTTTTTGTTTTTTGAAAGGGCGACTTTTTGTGAATTGCCGATTTTAAAAAGCTTTACATTTGTCAGTTCACACTTTCTGCAAAAGTCTAACTTTTTCCAGGCTAAAAATTTCCTGGGCTCCTTGAGTAAACAAGCTTCTGCTGCATTTACATACGCCGCTGGAAGCTAATTTTAAAAAAAACTACTGCAAAAGTCATCCTTCCCAGGAAAATCTCTTGTAATTGCCGCTTTTGACTTATTTTAAAATATTGTACGGAGCTGAAAACAACAACAACTGGATGAGTATAAAATAGTCTGTTTATCTCCATTTATTTTCACTTCAAACTCCAACGCCAACGCCGTACTCCAAGCACCAAAGCAAAAATGCTGCTGCTTTTCTTTACCTCAGTCTTTTTTATTACCACCATTACCATCTGCAGCTCCGCTGACGCTCTGGAATCTTCGCCACTAACCATCGACGCCTTTGGACGAAACGCAGACTTCGGCATTCTTTTTGACGCTCGAACCGACTCCTTCCTCCCCGCGAATATTATCCAAGACCGAGTACCCCTTGACTCTTATTTCATCTCACGTAAGATTTCAATAAAAGTAAAGCAAAGTATAGTCAAGTCGTCGTTAGACATTTTGGAAAATTTGGACCTGGATGATCGCTCCACTTTGAGGTTTCTTACTGGCCTCGATCCCCTAAATGGACGGACTAATTTCCTCTAGTTTCCCAAGCAAAATTTACAAGCAGTAGCGGGGAAAATGATTGTCAAATTTTCATCCGGCGAATTCAGTCTGGATCTGAAAGATAAGAATGTCCAGAACCTGTTTGCCTCCAAAAACTTAAAATTGGACGCATTTCCGCATTTCGGGCCCTACTTTCCTTCCTCTTCCGGAGCATCTCGTCCACCTGTCCATAGAATTCCTCCAAAATCTCACGTCCTTAGACAACTCCTTTTCCGAAATGCACGGAGTTGCTGAGAGCCAAATGCTACTTTGTGGACTGTGATTGTAATGCTGGGCATTCTGTGTGCAAGGCGGGGAATACTACAGAGATTTTGAAATTTGAGAACGGGAAACGTGTCCGCCCCATGGATAATCTTGTCTAGTGTGAAACCTGAATAGTGAAAATGTCGCTTTTGTTGATATCTTGTCATCTCCACTTGGTTTATTTTTTTAAATGTAGGTACGAAATAAAACAATGTTGACGTTCTTGTCATCACTTCTCAACATAGTGCATGCCAAATAAGGTCTTTCATATTGATCACACATTTTAAACGGCTTCAATAATTTAAATCGCTTTTATTTATTTATTCCACTTGTTAATGCAGTCGCTGTCCTTTACATGATTACCATTACAATTTAGGAATAGTTTAGTGCCGTTCTAAAATATGTAGAACGAAATATCAAAAGTCACTCAAAAGTAATTCCAACATGTTTTAAACAGTGGTAATTTTCATTATTTAATCCCTTTCAGGAAGGTCAGAATTGTCTTTTTTTAATTGTTTCAACAAATCAGAAATTTTATTTTTACACCGTTTTAAAAATCCGGAATTTTCGTTTTCAAATTTTCTAAAGACGCAGGTGTTTTGATACTTTTGAATTTTCCGGATTTTGAAAGCCCGCCTGCTCTGATAAATTTCCTAGAAACGCTACTGAAACTTTCCCAGCGACTAACCTGAAATTTAATTTAAAAAATCTTTTTTTTTTTCCGTGCCCTGGGTTTTGATGTCGTCGGGATTTTGATTTTCGGAAGGTAGTAAAAGTTTCACGAGAATGTCCGTCGTTTGTTGTACATTGTGCGGGTATAACATACTTTGATGGTCGGCACACACTGTGGATATGCTTATGGGTTTTTCGCAAAACTGCCATCACAAAATAATCATCATTTGTCTTATAATTTTAACCGCTTTAAAGCATAAGAAGAGAAATATGTTTAATGTGAGTTGGTAATTATAAAAACTTGCCTGTTGAAATTCGTAATCGTTTGATTCCCCCAAAGTTGAGAAAACTGAATCCCGGGCTTTGATTAAACTCATTTTTCCCTTGAGATCCTGAAGAGGCTCGTAAGAGTAGGCCATGACGCCAAAATTCACCGTTGAATGGCAGTATTTCCACACGTCGGGTCCCATTTCCATTTGAATCGTCTTCCCACTTTGAGGGTTGAGCCTTACGGCCTCAACATTTTCCACGATCAGTTTCATGTTTTTGGTTATGTCGGTTGGGTG
Source organism: Ptenothrix huangshanensis (assembly GCA_036851915.1). Classification (NCBI taxonomy): domain Eukaryota; kingdom Metazoa; phylum Arthropoda; class Collembola; order Symphypleona; family Dicyrtomidae; genus Ptenothrix; species Ptenothrix huangshanensis. The sequence goes on along the minus strand of JAAXYX010001458.1, from coordinate 3,442 downwards.
AAGTTTATCCAAAAACGCCTTCGATTTCGTAAACAATTGAAAAAAATTACCACAGTAAATATTGCCAGTGAAGAGGCAAAATTGTTCAACCACAGTTTTCGTTAAAAGCAGTAGCGCTTATAGGAAATTTTACTGAACTGACGGACTTTACAAAAAATTAAAAACCAACATAAACAACTGTTTTTTAAAGTATACAGTGTTAATTAAAAAAAATGGCGTAATTTTTTGTGCAAACTAAAAAATTCGCTACTTTTGTAAAAATTCAAAAAAAACTGCTTCATTTCTGTTTAAAGTCAAAAAAAACTGGTTCATTTTTGGATAAATTTAAAAATTAAACTGCGTCATTTTTGTGTAATTTAAAAAAAACTGCTTCATCTTTGTGTAAATAAAAACAAATGTGTAATTTTTTTGTAGGTTCAAAAAAATAAACTTCGTCATTTTTGTGTAAATTAAAAAAAATGTCGTCTTTTTGTGTCGAAAAAATGATGCTTTTTTTGCGTATATCAAAAAATTGTATCGCGTTTGTAAAATATAAATCGTGTGTTTTTGTATAATTATTAAATTGGATTGTTTTATGTGTAATTACGTTGACAAAGAATTGGATCATTTTGTGTAAATTAAAAAAAGCGTTTTTCTTGTAAAAAATTAAAATATTTTATGTAGTTCGAAAATGGCGACGTTTTTGTGTTTGCAGATTAAAAATCGTCTTTTTTGTATAAAATAAAAAAATGCGTTTTTGTACAAATTAAAAATTGTTGCGTATTTTTTGTGTAAAACATTAAAGTATTTTTTTTGTAGCTTAAAAAACGTAAATTTCAAAACAATTTTTTAATTCTATTGAAACTTGCACCAGAAATAATGAGCTTTTATCTACTTAGCCTACCAAGAAAAAATCCTGAACACGCCACTATTTTGAATGTTGTGGAGAACTTGTAGATCTGCAGTAACGATTTTGATTAAAACAAAATTAATTTTTTCAAGCGCATTTACTTGTGAATTGGGACTCACATGTTTTTCCTGTTGACTTAAACGAATAATTGGGTCAAGAGCTTGAAGCAAAGTCGTGACAATGTTTCGCATATTCGTCTCGTTTATAGAAACGGCTTGAGAACCGGAACCAAAGAAACAGTAGCCGTCCAAAATTATTACATTCTCTACCTGTACACATTTATTAAACAAAATCATGGACAATTGTGAGTTTGATTAAATTTCGTTTTTTTACATACATTTTTGATGTATTTACCTTGTCTTGATACTTATTTTCCAGATGGTTTGCAATCGCATATGCGATGCAGCTTCCTACGGAATACCCTGCAATATTATACGGTCCTTCCGGTTGAACAGCTTTTAGCTCCTGGGTCATGCAAGTAGGCATATTACATTAAGTCAGCAATTAAAAACATGTTAAAATTTAAAAAATCTTAATATGTAAAACAAAACTGATTAAACATTAGTTGGCCTAGTAGTTGAGTAAAATGCTACAAAAGTTGTTTTTGTCCATTACGAATACCCAAACCGTCAAAATAACCCTTACCTAACCGCATTTAATACAAAACGCAAAACAAACTTCATCTTTTAGAGTAACTGTTAATTTGAAAAATCGTGCCCTTTAAATAATTGTTTATTCGAAAATTTGTGCTCTTTTAAATAGTGTTTATTTAAAAAATGCATGTTTTCAAAAATTGTCAATTTAAAAATTTGCGCCGTTTCAAAAAGTGCTCACTTAAGAAATGAACCTTTTTAAAATGTGTTAATTTAAAAATTTGCGCTATTTCAAAAAGTGTTAATTTTAAAAAATGCACCTTTTCAAAAAGTGTTAATTCATTTTAAAAATTGTTCATTTAATGAATTGTGCCCATTAAAAAGGGTTTCTGGAAAAAAACAGCCTCTTTAAAAAAAAGTCAATTTTAAAAAAGTGATCCCTTTCGAAAATTGGTAATATGAAAAAATGTGCCTTTTTAAAAGTGCTAATTTAAAAAAAATTACTCTTTCAAAAATTGGTAATTTGAAAAACTGTGCCCTTTTAATAATTGTTAGTTTTAAAGTTCAGGCCCTTTAAAATTGTTTTCATTTAAAACATGCACCCTTTCACAAATTGTCAATTTAAAAATTTGTGCCCTTTTAAAATAAGCTAATTTAAAGCATTAAGCCCCTTTAAAAGGCGTTTTCTGGAAGAATTAGCCTGTCCCCAAAAGTCAAAAGTGTCAATTTAAAAATATATGAACGCTTTTAAAAATTGTTAATTTGAAAAATTGCGCCCCTTCAAAAAGTGTTGATATGAAAAATTATCCGTCTGAAATATAAGTGTTAATTGCAAAAACACGGAATATTTTATACCAGACATTTTCAAAATTGTTGAGAAGAAAAAATCATACTTTTTTAAAAATTATAATTTGCAAAATTGGACCTACAGTTGTTAATTTGAAAAAGTCAAGAAAACCATTAAAAATCTCACACTGACCACTGGTTTTTGGCAGTGTTTGGGAATTGAGAAAAATTGCTGGTTAAAACCGAACCCAGTAAAATATTGGCACAGATTTCTTCAACATTGTAAACCAAAATATCTTACGCTAGCATATTCCTCGGCTACTTGTTGTAACACTGAAATTTCCAACTGTTTCTCGTAGTACTTGGGAGCCGCCTGAAATGCATGCACGTCGAATGGAAGTTTCTTTGCCAAGGCGGCAAAAGGTGAAGCTAAGCCATCTCCACCGTGAACAACAAACAAGCGGGTGTTGTTTTTACATCCTTCGGATTTGTTGCTCTCGAGCTTCACTAAAATCTGTCGATTTTCATCCACCCCAGAACCAGAACCAGAACCAGAATTAAATTTGAAATCATTTCCTTCGTTCCTCCCGGACTCGCTTTTATTTTGCAAGTTGTTTTGCTCGATGGCCTTTAAATCCTCCCACGTCAACTCGCTGATTTTAATGGGCGACAAGTAGCAGTCGTATTCGGACTGAAGGATCTGCTTGAGCTCCGATCCACTCAGAGAATGCAGTCCAAGTTGAACCAGAGTTGTTGTTGGGGAAATGTCGCCCAGAGGAGTTTTTATTGCGCAGAGTCTAGCCACAGCCTCTCTCAAGCCCTCCTTCTTCGCTAATCCTTGGCTACCGCTCATGTCACTCACAATCATGGACGAGTAGCACGTGGTTTCACGTCGCGGTAATTCTAAAAAATTTCAAAAATTAATTTTCATTTTATTTAATAATTATGTAAATAAAAGTTATATTACTATTTTTTCTTGCAATTTGTTTAATTACGATGCATTGGTAAAAATGGCACAAAAAGTTAAAACCTACTCAATACAGCCTTGCGGAGCACATCAATATGTGGGCTTACAGTAAAGAATAGTCGTTTTGATATGGGTGGTGTGGACAAAAACGAACACTCGTACTATCGGGCCCTACTCGCACTTTCAAGTTCAGATATTTGTACCCAC
>JAAXYX010001457.1:0-22978 GCA_036851915.1 Ptenothrix huangshanensis | reverse complement strand
AGCGAGAGAGCCCATGCAGTGAAGTTGCTCGCAGGTGACTTGCGCCAAATTGCTTTTAAACTTACCGTGCCTTTGCGCCACATTGACTTTAAGCGGGGACTGGACATATGTCAAATTGAATCTAAGCCGACGATATTTATAATTTATTATTTTCATAATTTATTTTAAAACATGCGTCTTTTTCGCGTAAATCTTGCAGTTTATTTTTAAAAAAATCCTTCGTAGGCCTAAGCCTACGTGGCCTACGCCTAGTTATGCTACTGGGGGAATATAGGAGAATATCGTATCTAAAAAGATTCATGTACTGCTAATATGCGAAAATTTTGCAATTGTATTTCAGAAGGAATTAATTCCTTTGACTTTGATTGCAGAGACAAGGATTTCGCTGGACTGGTTGCCAGCGCGGAGAAAAGTTCGAAGGGCTGGGCCTCAACTCAGCTGTACGAGAGAGTTGCACAAGTGGCGGATACTTTGAATGACGTCGTTACGGATAAATCTTGGCGGGAAGACATTTTGAAAATTGCAGGGCGCATCGGCCCACAGTCAGGAGGGTGTGCCATAAGTTCAGAGAACTTGACGCTCGTCAGTCACGAGCCGCGAGGAGTGGTTGGAATTCTGTTTGTCCAGTCACGTGCCTCCAGTTCTTTTCCGTCTCGCGAAACTGAGACTGCGCTGATGCCAATACTGCTCTCTGCTCTCAAAGGAAACGCCACGGTGGTGATGTGGACGGGAGAAAATGAGTTTTTGCAGACGGTGCAGCAAAAGAGCAAACTGCCGCCAGGTGTCCTGAGCTTTTTCAAATTTGCCGGGATGTCGGAAGCAGTGAGAGCAGCAGCAGCAAGCAGCAAATTGAATCTACTATGGGTGATCCAAGAGGACCCGGAAGCAGCTGTGACCTTGACCTTGACCCTGAACCAGATTCCACTTGGTGCTTTCAACAGTGTCGTAGTTGACACGGCCGAATCTTCCTCCCGTTTCTTCCTTCACCGCAACCAAGCACTCGAAATTTCCAAAACCGTTCATTTTTGAATAAACACTATTTTTATGGGACACGGAAACTGAAACGTTTTCCAATCGCTTGTTAAGATGCTCAGTCAATTGCCACTATCATAATCAACTAGGGTTTCGCATTATTACTAAGTAACCTCGGATGAATTTTTCAACCATTCTTGCATAACTTTGGCCTTATTTCAAGCGAATATCAAGAGACATATGAAGCTCATTTCATAAGACTAAGTTTAGGCAATGGAATGGATAGGGGCGTACTTGGAACTGAATTTCGGGGGTACTGTGGGATATTAAAACGAATTTTTTCAACTTAACACTTGTTCAAGTCAAATTCTTCGAAAAAGTATGATGTTTCAAGTTTCAACACCAACACTTTTTGAAAGATTGTATTTTTTCTAATATTGCAATTTTTTGAAATGATCCAATTTTTTCAATGATCACTTTTGCAAAGGCAGGATTTGACCGAGTTAAGCTTTTTGAAAAGGCGAAAATTTTTCGATTATTTATACTTTTTAAAATGGGTCCCAATTTTTTAATTACACTTTTTAAAATGGGTCCCAATTGACCTCCCAAGCATCTACCATAGGTACGCTCCTGGGCAATGGAAATGAAAGATTGGGATGAATAAAGATTAGACAAAGATAATGACAAAGCGGCGGATGCGGTGAGCGAAAGGAATGTCTAAGAAGGCGCTGTGTTTGTAGTAAGAGTTTATTCTCGTGGTGTTGTGGTTGTCAGAAAAGGACTTGTAATTTTGGTTACAGGGGAACAAAGAAGTGGCGATCGAGACTGATCGAGAGAAACTCCGTCAGCCTGCTTGGTAAGCGTGCATCTCCATGTGGGCATTGATCTCGGCCAAACTCGTCGTGGAGGAGAATTGGCGGGAACAGTAGGGGCAGCGGTCACCGTTCAAACAGGGGATGATGGCGTTGTCCGAGATTTTCTGGATGGCGGCGATCATTTCGGAACTCGCGGCTGCGACAGGCATAGGACCGCCCTGACCCACTCGACTATCTCCGTTAAGACCTGGGCGCAATCGGGGAGATCCGCGTGAGAACGGCGTCATGCGCCCGACTAACATCGGCGAGTTTGTGCGCACCGGCCCCAAAGGACCGACGGCGCCTGCACTGGCGTTCTGACTTTGACTCGGATTCTGGTTCTGATTCTGGCCACCGCGACAAAGCTGGGGCAATCGGTTTCGAATCCCAATTTCCGGAAGCAGCTGGTGTCTGGGGGGAGACGAACCGCTCTCCTTTGACAATTCGTTGTCCGACTTCGTCGACGGCACCAACGCTTTGTTTCCTCCAAGGGCTACTACTCGATGTCCTTGACCTTGGCTTTGACACTGACCCTGGTTCTGACATTGACCTTGGTTCTGACATTGACTTTGACCCTGACCTTGGCTTGGACACTGGCCTTGAATTTGACTCTGACTCTGGCTTTGACATTGACTTTGGCCTGCGTTTCCACTTGGCGCCAGATTCGTATTTGAACTCTCGTTCATTTGTGATCGCGGCCCGCCCTCCATTGACATGCCGTTACCAAATCTGCACGTGCAAAACAGTATCAGCTAAGGTAGGTCAAGTAAAGGTCAAAGTAGACTCAGTAAATGTCACCAAGAAAAGCACAGATAACTAACTTGGGTTGGAAAGGGGGCGGAGTGGCGCTCCTAGGATTCAAATAGTCCCGCGGTCTTCGTTTCAAATTCGGAGGGGGCGGCGGTAGATTCGAAATGACCTTCTGACATCGTTCCAGCACGGCCTCGACAATGGCGTTGCCCATGGCCAGTCCCGAGTGGGCCTTGACTGCAAAAGCCAAAGCGAAAGAAAAGTCAGTGTGGACAAAGATGTAAAAGGAACGCGTTTAGCAGTTTGAAAGGAATTTAAAACGCCCGCGTATCACTTTTCGAAAGAATTGAAATAGCCCGCTCTGCTTTGTCGGTTGCAAGACGAGCGCGAGAGAAGGCGGTAAGTTCAAGTGTGGTTTAATTGCCCTGTGAGTCGAAGGTGTGTTGGTCCCTGAGGATGGTGAGCACATCGGGATTGCGCTGGCACGCGCCCTCGAGCAGTCCGACCAGAGTCAGCACCTCGCCCTCGATCGCCGCACTCCGCGTTCCCTCCTCGCCGTGCAAGTTGTCCAGGGACAGGCGTTTCTGCGGAACCAAACAAAGTCAGTGGGTTGGGGCGCAAAAGGCGGGTAATGAGATTCATTAGAGATTCTAGGAGTAGGGGAAGCAGGCGCTCGAGTGTGTGGGATTTTAGAAATAGTTGGTTTGAAAAAACCTTATAAAGACGCCTTTTAGGACTTTTCGACACTGCGTTTGAAGTGTAAAATCTAGTAATGTCAGCAGGATTTGTTTCGTGTAGGTCCGAAAAAACTCGACGTTATCTTATCAGATGTATTTTTTTTTTTAAAAAACTGCGTCTCATCAAGTGTCAATTATTTAAATAACTTCGTTTTTCCGTGTTAGTTTTAAAAAAAAGGCGCCGAATTTTTGCTGTGTTTTTGCCCTAATTTAAAAAACCGCGCAGATTCGCACTTTAAAGAAATGCGTCCTTATCCTGTACATTTTAAAAAACTTCGTTCTTTCGTGTACATTAAAAAAACTGCATCGTTTTTGCATGTAAATTAAAAATGCGTCATTGCTGTTATAAATTAAAAAAGCAGTGTTTTTCTAGTTACGCTGTTGATAAAAGCGCGCCTGTTCGGTAAAATTGGCTATAATCGCTACTGATGGGATTCGAGTGAGAGCCTTACGCCGAGTAGGGTTTCCTTCTGATGGTCCTCCAGCTGCGAAATGAGGTTCTGGATGATTCTCTCCTGAGAGCCAATGACGGCCTTGAGCAGCGTTTCCTGCGGCGCCAAGCGCTTCGCGGGCGCTCTGAGTCTAGCGTCCCTCCCTTTCAGGTCGAGGAATGTGTCACCCTTGCAGCGGTACAGGTCGATGGTGTTGCCCTCGTGGTCCGTGATGGACTCGTAGCCGCGAGCATTCAAAGTATAGAGGAGGTCGGTGAGGAAGCGGTTGATCTCCTGGTTCTCCTTCTGCAGGTGGTCGAAGCTCTGCTGAATCGCGTCGCAGCGCACGTTCAAACACGACAGCTGCTGCTCCGCCGCCTCCAGCTTCTCCGCCGACTCCGACTTGGCTGGCTTCCGAACTTCCCTCGCTGAGTGACTCGTCAGGCGCTGCGATTCCATCAACAGTTCACATTAGTAACTTAATCAATTCAAATAGCGCATGGCGCCCGCAACTTTCGCACTCAAAAAAACAGTAATTTCTTCCCATGGTTCCCGGAACGAAATTAGTAACGTAACTAGGCGTAGGCTAGGCGTAGGCCACATTGGCATAGGCCTACAATGGGGAAAAAAATTCCCTACACTATTTAAGATCTTTCACGAAATCATTTTTTTTTAAGTTTTTTTCCCTTAAAAGGCAACAAAGGCATTGTTTTTTATTCTGCACAAAATCGTCGCCGTTTTTAAAACACACAAAAGGTGTTGCTTTTTTAAACAAAAAAACGACGCAGTTTTAGTTGGTTTATTTTTAAAAAATCGACGCAGGTTTCTTGCTTTTTTCAAAAAAATTTGCACCCAATACTAGAGATCAAATTGTTTTGTTCACAATTTTGTGTCACTTTTCCCTTGGGATTATCGCAGTTTGAAAGCATGTGAAAATGAATGCATTTCATAGTGAAGTTTTAATTTATGGGAGCGAAAGAACTGGATATGGAAGAGCCATGCGTGATTAGGTGGATTTTTGGAAATGGATTGGCGTTTGAAAGACTTAAACCTCTTTCTGCGGCCTGGGCTTGCGCGGGTCGTCGGACATGGAGTCGTCGAGGACGATGTCGTCGTAACTGTCGAGGAAGGGGACGAGACTTGTAGAGCAGCCGAGCACACTCAATGAGGGGATGGACATCTTAGAGGCCGAAGGCGTGTCCGCGCTCAGCATTGTCTCCAGCGGCAGCTTCCCACACCCCTTTGACAGCTGCTGATTCTCACGTACCAGCGTCCGCACCTGCCGCGTCAACTGCTCCACCAGATTTCTCTGAAATTCAAAAATCATAAAGCCCAGTATCATTCACCTGTGGGTCAATTGTAAAAGTAAAAAATGGAAAAGAATTGGAAAAGGCGCGTATTTGATTTTGAATGTTTGCTTGCCTTCTGCGTGACGATGTTCTCGAGGCAGCCGTTCTGACGCTGGAGAGTCTTGGCGACCTGGACTTGGGATTTGAGCTTCTGCGCCATGGTGTTGCACTTGGAGCAGTTCTTGTTGCTGCAGCCGCTGTGCAAGCTATCTGGTGAAAAGTCCAAGAGACAAGAGCGGAGTGAGACACGTGTTCGCGCATGCGCGCCTTTTTCTCTTTTCTCAAGTCAATTACCTGCAGCGTCCTTCTCGCCTGAGCTCGTCTGACCCGCCTTCACGAGCGGCGGGAGGTTCTCTTTGTCCTTATCCTTCTTTTTCGCAGCGTTTGAAAACACGCGCGTGTTGATCTTGTGCGAGCACACGGCGTCGTCCGCGCCGCTCAGGTCTGTCGTGCCGCCTGTCACCGGCCGCTTCGTCTTGCACTTCTTCTTCCCCATCATCACGTCGTTCACATTTAGCGCCATGGACTTGGACGGGTGGCGCGTCTGTGGAGATATCAAAATAAACAAGTCACTCGTCAAAAAGGAAAGGTTCTTATGTGGGAAAATGCTGGAAACAACAATCCGTCGGAAAGCCCAAAGCTCCTTCCATGTGACTCCCTTCTTCTTCGAAAGTTTTGAGGAAATGCGGCATGTTTTTTTGCCCCATCACACCATCGCAAATCACAAAAATCGCTAAATAAAATATCCTTGAACTTGGCAGATTTTGCCACTATTCTTTTAAACACTACACTGAATTCCGTGTAAAAAAACTTCAAAGCTAGCAAAACTGTTTGTGCGAGTTTAAAAAAACGTGCCTCTGAAAAAAATTGCAAAAATTTGTTTATCGCAAATTTTAAAAATCGGCACCTTTTCTCGTAGATTGAAAATAATGTAAAATCATAAAAGATGCTTTTACTTTTTTTGCCTGCTTCGCCTACCCTTAGAATCGCTACTGGGTCAAATTTATCTAAGAAAAAAACCCAAGGTAATTACAGTGCCTTGGGTGGATGAGTGGGAGCTTTGAGCTTTCGGACGGATTTGGGAAGACGTGTGAAGTGTGAATGAATGAGAATAGTTGCCTTGTGGAGTTTGGGTTGTTTTTTGGCCTTGGGGTCTGACTGGGGGTCGTTGGAGTGGTCGTGGTCGTTGAAAGACGTGGAGCTGAAGGTGCCGTCCTGGTGTTGGTGCGCGTGCGAGTGTGGGCCGCAGCGGCAGGAGTCGAGAGACTCTTTGCGCGCGTGCTTCATGCCCATCTCCTTGTGTCGTTGCGAGGTGCCGAGGATGGCCTCGAGTCTGTGATTTCTGCCTCCAGAGCCGTGGATGCCGTCGAGGAGCGCACTGATGCCCGGGATCTCGATCTTGCGGCTGCGCAGCGAGGAGTTGTGCTTCAAGTCGAAGTTGATGATGGCGGGGGCTTTGATGGAGTAGGCGCACGAGGGCAGCATCATGCTCTCACCGAAACTCACCTTCTGCACCTTCCACTCACTCTCCGCATTCAACGCGTTACGCTCACGATCACGATGTGACGCCGCAAAGATACCTTGACCTTGACCTTGACCCTGACCTTGACCTTGACCTCCTCTTCTTGCTGTAACTGTGGGACGAACTAGAGACTGATCACGAGCACAAGTGGACGTTAAGCGTGGTTGGGGTTTGCGCATCTTCCGACTCACTGGCGGCAACTAAACATCCGATCGCTGCTGGTTGAGGCGCTGGGGCGGATTCCGTTCCACGTTTCGCAAAATTCATTTCGGGGACAGGAATGTAATGTGGCACTAAATGAAAACTCGCGGGAAGATTTCAAATGGGTGCACTTGAATTGAAGTAACTTAATGAATCACGTGTTTCGTTAGACAGACAGGCATTGGATATTATTGGATAATTGGATTGGATATGAGGGGCGGGACAAGTCAAAGTCAAATGACAACAAATCAAAACTAATACAAAATCTCTACAATAAATAGAATTGAACGTCTGGAGTGAAAAATGCTGAAATGAACAACAAGTTCAGATTCCAAGTGGAAAGTATTACAAGTTACAAATTAAAAATTAATAAAAGGTTATTTTGGCAATAAAATGGATTTGTTTCAAATAAATTGTTTCTGCAAGGGAAAGGTGGATGGAAAAGTGGCTTTTCGTTTCGGTTTATTTAAATCTCTTCTTGCTCTCATCGCAGTCCAAGTGTCGAAGAAATCATGAAAGAATTCGCATATCAAAACAAGAGCAAAGTAAACAACATTCTCATATCTCATTCTCACGTTATTTTCCCTCTCGGCAAAGTCCAAGTCAAAACTTTTGAAAATCATTGTTTGCGATTAATTTATTTTGCATTTATTTATTTATAATGTGTATTCAATATGTCATAGTTGTTGTTGTAGCATTCCAAGTTTCCAAGCAATGCTATGGCCAACCTGTAACTATCCCAACATAACCTAACCCCTTCACTTATGTAGTTGAGTTCTCTCAGTTTCGCAAGCCGTAGCAACCAAATGTTCCCCACCTTTCGGTTGGTTCCATTCCTGCTTCTAAAATTCTCCTTTCAAAAATCTGTAAAAATTTCATCTTAAAAAATGCCCTCCAGGAACTGCCAAACAGGTCATTTCGGATGAGACAGGACATACATTTTTCATTGTGAATAGTTATATAATCTCAATGAAGCCATCATCTGTAACCAAAATCTTGAAAAAAAAATCAGGAAAATCAGGAAATGAGGGTCAAATCAAGATTTTTCGGTCCCTATACATTTTACAAATTCTATCAGAATTGCGTCTACAATAGTCAAAAAGCTTCCAAAACACATTCAACGGAGGAAGTTTTCATATTGAACCGATTTTTAATAGTGCCGAATTCAGGAATAATAGACGTATGTTTGTATTTCAATATTTATTAAAACTCTCATCCGGGAACAAAAACCGGAAAAATCGTGAAATAGCAGGCAATTTGAGCCTGAAAAACAGAAAATAGGCGAAAATACTGAAGGAAAATGTCAGGAAAAGGCGAAGCTTTGCTCACAAATGACTGGTTTTATTTGTATTGGTTTTGTCGGTGACATTGTTTGGTTAAACGAAGAGGAAATCACTTGAACTAATGGCGGGGCGTGGTTGAAGAGTTGGCGGTGGGCGGAATAAGTTACTTGGGGTCTTCGTCCTCCTCCTCGGTGGAAGTGACGGTGGGAGGTTCGGAGGTGGTGGACTGCGCTTCGTTTTCGTCGCCGCCCTCCAAGGCCCCATCCATCCCAGCCTCGTCCTTGTCGTCGTCGTCGTCCAGCGGCACCTCCTCATCCGCATCCACCTCCCCGCAGTCCGTGATGTACACTTTTCTCTTCAGCTTCCCCGACGACGTCACGTCGTTGTTCAGCTGCAACAAATAACACGCCGTTCAAAATACTCACAACATTCAATTCTTCCCGTCATGTCATTTCCACCAGCCTTCCTGCGCAAAGTGCAAAACCTTCAACGAGGGCACGTATTTCGTCCTCGTATTTAGATTATCCTGTGCACTCGTTCGAAATAAGGAAGAAAGGAATTCGTTCGCAATCTGTAGAAAATCTATACAGAGAGGATCTGTAGCGTCGGCAGGGGTAGGCCTAGGTTTAGAAAGGATCTTTAAAATGTACGCAACAACACAAGCAGTTGTTTCAAGTTATAACCAAAATAGATGTCGTTTTTTTTAAATTATAACAAAAGTAGATGTCGGTTTTTAAAAAGTATAACAAAAAATATTTGTCGTTTTTTGAAGATGTAACAAAAGTGGATGTCGTTTTTTGAAATTATAACAAAAATATATGTCTTTTTTTGAAATTATTACGTAAATAGATGTCGCTTTTTGAAATTATAACAAAAGTGGACGGTGGCGCAGGAAGCGGGGGGGGGCAGGGGGGACATGTACCCCCCACGAAAGCACCTTGGGGGACAATGTATGTACTTGTTCCTCCCACAATTTCGGGCAGACGAATTGAAAGTAAAAAAAAATGACTTAATAATCTAGTGTTTCAAGAACTTGATAATTTATAAAATTCGTGTTAGTGTTTTACGTCTAAGTTTTATTTGATTCGTTGTCGACTTGTTAATATGTACAGTTGTACAGAACACATTTTACTCCTAAATTGTTTTTAACACAATACAAAGTCCAATTCCTCATCCTTTTTGTAGTAAAAACTATTTTTAACATAGTAACTTTGTTTACTAGTATCTGAAGGTCGATGGTGGTGATCTACGTTACCAAATTGATTTTTACCTTTTAAAGATTCTACTTTACCACAAAATGCTGTGACCTTTACATTTTCCAGATTTTGATGTGATTTTTTCTAACATCATTGCTTTGTATGGCGCTATATCGTCGCTTAAGAGTCCGAAAGAGGTAAGCCCACAAATTGCTAGAAGAAAAATGAGACGTGTCCATGATTTCCTTAATCATACGGCGAGGCAAGTCCAGCTAGGCTTCACTGGACTTACCTGACTTTGCACTTATGAATAATTAATGGATATGCTTGATTTTTCTTCAAGAAATTTTTGGACATAATTGTCTCAGTTTGAATTTTAATCGACGATGTGCAGCTGATTCGATTGATGAATAAAATTCTGATTCCAAATTGCAAAAATTCAAGCTTTTCAAGATTTAGATATTGTGCTGCTACCAAAAACAATAAGTTCTGCATAGTGCATGGTATTTGTAATTATCGATTTTGAAATCGTATACACGGTAGATTGAGTACATCATGTGTAAAAATAATAATCGAGCCAAAATTGACCTACCCTGTATGCCGAAAAGTTTATTTACGGTGCTTTAACAGGTTGCAAAAAAAGAATTTTTTTTCAAAAATATCCAGCCTTTGAAATTCATAGCCCCTCATATGGGATTTTTGAAACATTTTACTAAATTGTATTATAGACATAGCTTAATTTTGAAATTGTAAAAAGGATCACGTAATAGATGGATATAAGAATAATACTTTGCAAAACTTTTGAGAAATCGAACCTCTTGTTTATTTCAAGCCAAGAATTGTTTTTTCATTTGAAGAGCTTCTTAAGTCCTAAAAGGGAAACTTTATAGGAAATCCAAAAAACCATCGATGAACTCGTTACGTTTTAGCAACAATTCACTTTTTGCTGATTTTTTGAAAATACAAAGAATGAATTTTAGGCGCTCATATTTTGGCTGAAGCAACCTATGCCATTTAGAGCTCTATTCCACTAATAATCTCATTTAAACTTAAACAAAAATTAAGATCTCCCCGTTGCCAAGAAGCTCTTGATGTGTTTAGATCTTACATGCAATTTTTTGGTTGACTCTTCAAAAACAGATTGAATTCAAACAAAAACAGATGCAGTTATTTGAAATGTACACAAAAGAGGATGCAATTTTTTAATAAAATTTACGCTAGATAAGATCCAGTTTTTTCCTCAAACCTACACGAAAAAATTCCCTGCCGACGCTACTGCAGAGAATGAAAGGCACTGAGACTCTCAAAAAGATGAGAATGTGACATTTGGTTGGTTCGGGAAGTGACAAAGATAATGAATGGTTGGGTTGAAAAGTGAATGGGTTAGGAACTGAATAGAAGCTTTGGACTTTGATGGAGACGCAGACGCAGGAGAGTTGTGATTTTTGAGGGAAATTGAAAAATTGAAATGTACCGCTTTAAGAAGTTTGATTCCTGAGATGACGTGGCCGAAGGCGACGTTGACGCCATCCAGCACAGAGAGTTTCTTCGCCACGATGATGAACTGAGAGCCATTGGTGTTCGGGCCGCTGTTCGCCATCGACACTACGCCAGCCCTCATGTGCTTCATTCTGTGCAAAAGATAAATGAGCAAGTTTTTCACAGACTTGTTAAAGCATAAGCATCACATGGCATATTTTTAAAACCAAACCACGCATAAAAACAATGTAACGCTTGTGCATGGTTAAATTCAATTTACTAGTTAGCGTACTTAAGTCACAAGCGAACGGGTCCAGGAACCGTGACGGAATAAGTAGTTAATTTAATTGAATTTCAAAATTGTTCAAAATGTCTTACTGAAGAGCACAACTTTTCTAGTGGTGCAAAATGTCGTACGGTGGATTTTTTAAATGGTGCAAAACGTCCTAATGGCATCAACGAGATGCCAGGACGTTGACGGTTTTCGAATTTCGAAAGTCGTTATTAGGACGTTTTAGGGACGGTTTTTCTACAATTTGAAAAGTCGGCAGTAGAACGTCTTGCCTGATTTTAAATCTTTATTGCAACGTTTTGCATGACTTAAAATGCTAATTCTCTGTTTCTGTAACTCTGCTGCGCTGAGGAGTAGCGTCCGCGGGATTTTTTTTTGTGTAGGCCTGCTGAAAATATTGGATCTTACTTTGGTGTTTTTGAAGGCTCTGCGTCTTTGTTGTGTAAAGGAAACGACTTAGTTTTTTTAACTTCTAAAAAATAAAAAACTGCGTCTTTTTGTGTAAATTAAAAAACTGTCTTTTTTATTTAAATTTGAAAACTGCGCATTTTTGTGTAAATTAAAAAAAGTGTCTTTTTTATTTAGATTTAAAAACTGCGCATTTTTGTGTAAATTTTAAAAAACGGGCGTCTTTTCTGTGACTGTAAAAATAATTGTCTTTCTTGTGCAAAAAACCACGCCTTTTTTGTGTACACAAAACACTGCGCCCGTTTTTGTGTAAATGGTAAAAATTTTGCATTTTCGAGTGTTAAAAAAAGTGTGTCTTTTTTGTGCAAATTTTATAAAGCCACGTCTTTTTTGTGCCCATTTTATAAAGCTGCGTCTTGTTTGTATGTAAATTTTAAAAAAATCGTCTTTATGTGTCAATTTTAAAAAACTGCACCCGTTTTTGTCTAAACTAAAAAAATTACATGTTTTGTAGTGTAAATTTTAAAAATCTTGTAGGCCTACCCCAACGGACGCTACTCTGGACCCGCTCTCAGATAACTTTATTACACTAATAAAGTTGGCTCATTGGAGGATAGAAAAGGCTTGTTCAGGATGGGTTTTGGAGCTCGGGTAATAGAAACGGAATTGAAAGGTAATTATAAATTGGGAGGTTTGGGGAAGCACAAACTTGAAGTTCTCGTCGGGGAAGGTGTCGCCGTAGATGGATTTGTTGCCGTTGCCTTCCTGGCCGGTGACGTCGCCGCCCTGCCACAAGATGTCGGTGAGAACTCTGTGGATCGTGGAGCACTTGTAGGACAGTCCGTACTCGCCGGTGCACAGTCCGCGGAAATTCTCCGCCGTCATCGGACAGTCGTGCGCATTCAGCTCAATGACCAGTCTCCCCAAAACCTCGTCCGAAGTCCCGAGTGTGAGGAAGACGCGCGGGAAGGGATTCGCCTGCGCGCTTTGCCGCGCTTTCGCTGCTATCGACCCCCAACTGCACTCCTTGTCCAGCTGCCAGTACAGCGGGTACAGTGACAACTTCGCCATCGTTCGCTCGCGGCGCCTGTACTCCGCCAACTGCTCCTTCCGTGAGTAGAACGGCTTCTGCGCATCACAAGCAAACACAGAGCAAATTCAAAACTCCTCCCAAGCTACAACAGACTTGACAATAAGTAATTAGAAAAAAGTTTTAAATGCAACTTTTAAAACAGGTTTCTTGTTGCTGTTTTTAATTTTTTCAGCTTTCATGGCACAGCGCTGCATCCACCATTGCTACTATAATTACAGGGGCGTACCTGGGACTGAACGTTAAGACGAATTTTTGAGAATTAGAACTTTCTGACCTCTAGTTTTTTAAGTAGTTTTTGGAGAGGCATCATTTCTTCAATTAACCCATTTTACAGTCGTTTTTTTAATTAGCAGTTTTTGAAAAGATTTAATTTTTATAGTTTTCAATTTTTGAAAGGGAATAATAATTTTTAGAGTTTACACCTTTTGAAAGGGAGGAATTTTTTCAATTGACACTTTTTGAAAAGGTCTAATTTGTTATATTAACATTTTTTAAACAATTGATTTTTCCGGTTTACAATTTTTGAAAGGGAATAATTAGCAGAATTGCAACTTTTTAATACGAAGGAATTTTTCCAATTGACACGCTTTGAAAAGTTCTAATAAGTTGTTCTAAAAGTTCTAATTCTTCAATGGGGGTCGTTCAGCACCCAGGTCAAGGCGGCTGAACTTGAAAGTTCAGCCGCCTTGACCCAGGTACGCCTCTGCTATTATAGATTTGATTTGATCAAGTGTATCTACTTCTCGATTTGAAATTCGCATGCTTTTTTTTAGGAATTTTCATTGAGTTTTGATTTATTTTTCTCGCGCGCGCTCGAACCTGTGACTGAATGCGCTTGAGCAGGTTAAGGTTGTCGAAAGTTATGTTCAGAAGTCTGACTTGTCGCTCCTGGCCCCGATTGCTACACGTCTTTGTTTTCTCAGGCTCCAACTTGCAACTCACCATGCCCTGGAAATCCGCATTTTGAAATTAACCACCGTTCTTAAAATATCCAAAATATGGAAAAACTACTCAAAGCAGTTAGAAGTAAAGGGAGTGGAATAATAACCTTGCCGTGAATGATGTCTGCGAGATGCTGGAGCATAATTGTATTTTCGCGCTCAATGCGCGCAAAGTTCAAGAGACGCACGCCGTAGTTGGGATTGTAGTAAAGTGTCTTGGCTGAATAAGGACATTTCGTGTCTACCTGAGCTTTCGCTGTTTTCACGCGCTCCCGGTGCTCTCTGAAAGTGCGTTGGCGAATGGGATTCAACGGATCCTCCCACCGCTTCGAGCGCTCCTCAGCCTTCTTCCGGATTTCAATCGCCATCTTCTCCTTAAAATACCAAAGCAAACGGAGACGCGTTTTAAGCATTTCTTGCGAAACAAATAATTATACGCGCCAAGTGTCAATACGAGCACTTAACTTTTGAGTTCATTTCAAATGGATGCGCTTTGAGTAGAAGCGCTGTGACTTGAAGGAAGCTCATGTATGTTTGAAAAATGAAATTAAAAATAGGATGTTAAGCGAAAGGAAATGGAGTGAAAGGTTTGTTTACGGAAACGCAGTCGCTCCTGTCGCTTCTCCTGCTCAGCGCGGTCGCAGTTCTGGTCCTGGCCGTGGTGTTTCTTGTCACGGGTCGACGATCTCCCACAATCCTCTCTTCGGTGACAGGAGGCGAGCGGATTTTCACCCGCGCCGGCGAAGGAGATTTCGATTTCGGTCGCGCTGTTGGGGCAGCTGCTCCTTTGACCTCTTCGAACGGCTGGTCCACGTCTTCCACCGGTTTATCTGCCACGTTCAAAACACTCTCCGTCGTCGCCATCTTTCCTTCTCTCGCTCTCTCTTCTTGTTTTTATCCTCTCGTCCTCTTCTCGCCTACCTCCAAGCGCCTCCGCGCTCACTTTCTTTCAGATTTCAATTCGATTTTCTTCACTCCTTCTTACTATCTTACTTGCTTTCCGATCAATCGCCACTTGCACTTGAATTCAATTCATTTCAATAGAGCAACATGCATCGTCAGCAATAACGACAACAATGGCAATCTGAAAATCTGAAATTCCATCCCAAATCACAGTAATTCTTTCGTAATTCCTTGCGTTTTCCGTTTCGCTCCAGCTGTCTTGTTACTTCTTCTCAACTTATGGCGTTTGTCATTTGAATTTGAATTTCTGTGTCAACTGGAATTTATACGGGAGAGTGAATAAATGATGTCACGGTGGAGAGGGGGAGTGGGAGGGGGTAGAAATTACCTCCAGAACCTTTAACATTAGATTGCAAAAACATCGTTACAGAGGGGGTCTAAAATTTCGCAATTTTAACGTGACATCATTTATGATAGGCCCCCAATCTATAAAATGGAATGGGATGATGGCGTGTAGCTCGGTTCGGTATCCCAAGGAGAATTTCTCCATCAGAATCAGAATTTCGGAATTTTCAGAATTACATTCCATAACCCACTATCGACTAGTATACTTTGTCCTTAAGGGCAAACACGGATTTGTGTCAGTGAATTTATTTTCGAATAAATTTTGTTCTCTCTCCATGCGTGTCTGTGGCAACTGGCCATGACAGGCGGCAACGGCAAACGCAACTGCATTTTGACTTTGACTTTTTATTAAATTGATGGAGTAGATAGTATCTGTGACGACGATTTCAACCAACTGTTGTTCAGAATCTTGTTGATTGTAAATGAGATAAAAATGAGGGGACTTTTTTATTCCGAGATAGTCAAAAAACTGAATCGAAATCGAATTGATTAAAGTCAAAGGGTTAGTAAAATTCTCTGACTGAAGTAAATTGGATAGGAGTTTGTGCCGACTACTGCCGACTGATTAAAAGACTGCCATTGATTGTTGCTGTGTCGTCGTGTTGTGATTCGTGACCGAGAATAGTGAATGAATGAATGTGGGTCTTTATTTTTATGTCAGGTGAAGGATAAGGAACCTCGGAGAGAATCTTTTGGAGTAAATCAAGGAAACGAGGCGAGTTGTGTGGCAGCAGACATAGATGCATTTCTCATAAGTGCCTCGTCACTTTTTGCTCTCGAATTTCATACGGTTATCTTTTTACTTTACATTTTTACCTTACCGCTACCGTTACTGTTATTCGTTTTCCCTTTAGTTAGTCCACTGACAAATCTTGAGTACATAAATGATTGTGAGTTGAGTAAGTGACGCGTTAATCAACTTGACTTAAACTTACTCTACAGGGAAACTGACGGAGAAACAATTTACATTTCAGTCGAACTTTAAACTCATTTTCTCGCTCTCAACTTACTCATATTGCTGGGTACATTAACCGTAATTGTTGACACAACGGATTCGGAGTTTCCGGTAATTGCCATTGACCTTTGACCTTTTTTCAAGCAGAATTAGGCAGATTAGATTCCATATCTAGCTTGAAATAAGCTGTGATCCCTTTAGCTCGTGCTGTTGTTTATTTCTAGTCCGATTGAAAGTTGTTGTACATACTCGATTTCGGATCCGATGCATTTCTCAGCAGCCTTTTGCTTCGTCACTCTCGCAGTCGGCACTGGATTCATTGATTATGCTGCAGCGGAAGGCTTGAATACTAGCATTGGACTGGGTAATTTCAACAAGGAACCAGTGGTCAAGCCAAATAGTAACAGAACCAATTACCAGTAGCGTAACTAGGCTTAGGTCTACAATGGATTTTTTAAAAAATACACTCCCTTCCTTCAAATTTGCATGAAAAGGAGGTACTTTTTTTAATTTACACAAAAAAGACGCAGTTTTTTAAAATTTAGACGAGAAAGAGGTATCTATTGTTTTTAAAAGTCACACAAACATAACGCAGTTTTTTAATTTACACAAAGGAGACAGTTTTTTAGTTTTTTTTAATTTACGCGAAATTGATACCGTTTGTAATATATAGAAAAGGCTAAGTTTTAATTTGTTTGTAGCCACAAAAAGACAAAGTTTTTTTTAAATATACACGAAAACGACTCATTTTTTTTTAAATATACACGAAAACGACGCATGTTTTAAAAAAGTATACGAAAAAGAAGCAGTTTTTTATTTACACGAAAAAACTCATTCTTAAATTACACGAAAACGGATAAGATTAACTTTGTTCCATGAGTACCGGAAAAAATCCTGCGAGCGCTACTGTTAATTGCGAAGGTAAACACTTTTGTAGTGAATTAGAATAAATGGTGAGGAAAAGAGAAACGAGAAAGGCAATGTTGGATGCACAGAGTGCTGGAGGCAGTGGAATAATTGTAATCAACTTCCTCACCATCAGTATCAATGCAGGTATTATGCACTAGTTGCGTTACAAACGCTATGTTGAAACTGCTTTTGTGTGTGAATTCTGGGGTATGTGGTGCGTGCAGTGAGAGGGAACAGGGTTAAGCGACAAGTACCGATCTGGTGTTTGGTGTGTACGAATGATGCTAATGTGAGACTCGGGCCTCCGCCAGCTGGCTTGTACCATCCGGACTGCGGCAATCCTACACCTACACTGCTCAGTCGGACCAGTCCCAACGTAATGGAATGCACAACTTACGAAAGTCAAATGGCCAGCGCATTAGGTAGCACCAACACAAACTATTACTAATTACTAGCTGTATTTTCATCGTACTTATGTATCTCAAGTAACGGGCATACATTCCAAAGTGTTTTGCTCAGCGAGAATCTTAAGGATAAGGATATATGGTTTTAATTCAGCATATAAAAAAACTCGAATTTGCGTAACAACATATTGTTGATGAAGAGTCAAAATAAGCTAAATCCAAACCAAATGGCTCTAAAATCATAAACATTACTTGTTCACATACATTTGATACATTTTTTTGTTTATGGCGTGAACTTTATCAAATATTATTACTTGGATTGCTATTTTTAAATATGTACGTTGTGCCCATTTATGGAAATCAGTAATTTTTACTGCCAAATCTTGACACTTGAATGCATCAAATCAATCAATTACGAACTAAATCAAAAACGCATTACAAACAAACTGAGCTAAACATGTTCGAATTAACTTTGATACGTTTCAAAATTTCTTGATTTCAACAATTTTGAACCCCCCAAGATTTCTTACCTAACAAATTTTGACAGGTTTCAAAGTTTCTTATTTTGACAATTTTAAAGCGTCTCAAAATTTCTTATTTTAACAATTTAAAGCCTTTCATAATTTTAATTTTAACAATTTTGAACGTATCAAGATTTCCTATCGAAACAATTTTGATAGGTTTCAAAATTTTGTTATTTTGATAATTTTCAAAGCCCAAAATTTCTGATTTTAAAATTTTTTAATATCCCAAAATTTCCTATCTTAATAATTTTGAACGTTCCCAAAATTCTTATTTTAGCAATTCTGAAACGTCTCACAATTTTTCGTTTTAACGTTTTGAAGGTCCATTTTTAAACGTCCCTTCAATTATTATTATGGACTTAGTTAGCCCCGGCTACCTTTAGAGGCAGGCTATAATTCGAAGTTTTACGGTAGTTGTTTTTGGGGACTTTTAAAGTTCGAAAATGTGATTTTTAGCTTAATTTCTTTCAAAATGCCCAAAATGCCCTTCTTCAAAATGCCCGGCATTTTGGGCATTTTCACTTTAGGCATTCTGCCCAAAATGCCCAAATTTCAAAATGCCCTAGTTTTCGCCCTGCCCAAAATGCCCAAAATGCCAGGGGATTTTGATATAGCCATTCCTACTAACAACTAAGAAAACCAAGAAGTAAGGCATTTTGAACTGGGCAGACTCGCCGGGTATTTAAATGTCCAACTAGCCGTCCCTAATCGCAATAATATGTAGTTGAGAAACGAGATTTTGAACAAGCTGATTTACAACTAGATAGCTTTGAAATTCTCGCTGAGCACCTTGGAAGGGTTGCTCGTAAGAGTATTCACGCCAACGCTCATGTTTTTATTGATGATGCCAGCGAGGGGAAATACCCCGGGAGCCTCAACTACCACAGAGGTGTGTCCTGGGGGGATGTATGATGTATGTCGCTCCTTTTATTACGAATCCAAGCTGAAATACACAAGTTAGTCTCCGATAGGATTTTCCTGTTGTCACGATAGGATTTATGATATTTGGATTTTACATTGGAGTGGAAAGGATGATTTGATGAAGATTGACTCATTTGTTTATGAAATGGTGTAGGAATAGAGAGTCCTAGTAAAACTGAGCCAGCAATGACAGGGAAGAATGAGCGGGTGTTTCGCTTCTGTGGCTGTCAGGGGAAACCTGAGCTGAACGGGCAGGCCAAGGTATGCAAAGACATTCAACGAAGCCAGATCCGCAAGCGCATGTGCGTTTGCGATCCCGCGAGAGCGCCCGCTGGACAAGTTTGCAACTCAGCCGAGCAAATGTTCCCCATGGGCTACCACTTGATTCTCACCAATCCAATGCTTCTCCTGGCCGTCACCATACTTTTCATCGGCTCCACCTGTGTCTTCGACGGAGTAGCGCCTGCGTAGTGTTCAGTCCGTCACATGCGCACGCCTTTATCAAACCGTCAACACTAGTCATAATTACTCATCTCAACCTTCCGTAACTAATTAGGGTACAATCGTACAACGCCAAAATCGTAGTGACTGCGAAAAAAGCTTGTCACACAAGCCCACTGGAAAACGATAACGATGCAAAGTGTGATGTGAGGACAGTGAGGAATGCTCCGCTAGTCGTTGTCTTCGTCTTTACCACTGGATTTGCATGTGACTTGGAAAGAATAGTAAGATGAGAATCAAAATGGGAAGGAATTCGAGAACCTCGAAAAATTTCCGTGTAAATTTCATATGGGAAGTCATGAATGAGTGGACACAGTGCGCTACGACTTTGAGTCAATAAAGAAATATCTGCGTGCTTAAGCTCTACCCGTGTACATTAAAACCTTCCACTTCTTCACTTGCATTTATTTCTTGTCCAACAAAGGATGGGGAATACTTTCGGTGGGTGCTTGGGTGCTCAAGCACCCCCTGAAATATTGAAAAAATAAGACATTTTCAAAAGAGGAAAATTATAAAAGGCCTTTTCGAACATGTATCATTTTGGCATATATGAGATATCGTGTGTAAAAGTATCGTCGTTTCGTAACCATGGCCAAATATGTACTGTACTATCATTGTCTAACATGTTGCCCTGTCTACGGCAGCACTTTGTCACTTGAAAAATTCAGAGATACATAGCCTAGCCGTAGCCGTCTCTGGGCATTGGCATTTTTTCTTACCATTTTTAATGGGCTTAAAATTTGCCCCTGGTTTTCCTTGGCTCTTTTCTTAAACAAATTAGAAATGCCACGAGGCTGGTGACTTGTCGTCAAAGCTCTTTAGTCATTTTCATGTATTACATTCCATCCAACGTCATCGTCATTGGGAGAGGGAGCCACTGACGAGGGGCAAATACGGAACGTTGCTGAGCATAGAGGACACAATCAACTACTTCTTGGAGGGGGCTTAAGAAAAAAAACCTCATTATATCTAGTTTATATTTCAAGAATGACCACTTTTTTTGTGTAAATTAAAAAATTGCACCTGTTTTCGTGTACATTTCAAAAACCTGTATCTGTTTTTCCGTAAATTTAAAAAAAACTGCATCTGTTTTTCCGTAAATTCAAAAAAACTGCACCTGTTTTTCCGTAAATTTAATAAAACTGCACCTGTTTTTTCGCAAATTTCAAAAAATTGCACCTGTTTTTCCGTAAATTTTAAAAAGCTGCATCTGATTAACGTTTGTGCGAATCTCCAGGCGTTCGTGGCCAAGCAGGGGGGGCTTGACTGCGACGTGAGCTACAAAAATATTTACCTCAGCTTCGCCATGTACACTTCCAAACTCCTCCTCTTTTCGAGAGTTCTTCGATTAAGTAGAACTGCAAACAGTGCGCAAACCCGTCTTCGTCGTTCATTTTAGCAACCAGCAACATCTTTATCCAGCAATTTATACCATTTATATTTAGTGTTCCAAATATTTACTAGCAAATGTTGCAGTAAAAAAGCGTTTATGCGTTAATTTTCCAACCTCGTGTCTCTAATTTCTAGTATTTCATACCCCTTTCGTCGTTTGCACAAAAACCAAAGCGTTCGTCGATCATTTTGAACCAGGGTTCGGGTTTTACCAGGTTCAGAGTAGTTTCAATATCCCGCCAACTGGTAAAACCGGTTATACCATGGAACATACGGTATTAACATGTCGAAACTTTAGAAACCTTAAAAACCCATAAACAATCTGAGAAATTAATTAATAACAAATTCATGAGGCACAAGGTTGATTATTTAAATATCAGAAAATTTATAAAGCTAAAATTAATTGTGGGAAAGCAATTTTAATTCTAAAACGTTGTCGATTAAAACAAACAACTCGATAAAATGTTCCAATGAAGCATGATATAAGGATACTCTGAAAACCTCAAGCCAAGAGTCTTGGGTGACCCAAGACTTTTGACACAACACAGGACATGGTCTCGTACAAGACTTTTACGTCTCTCGCACCCGTTCCTGTAGCCAGGTTTAGACACGTACCCGAAACTTTTCACTGTGTGCCCGTATCGGTACATTTCCCATTGTAAACATACGAAAATTACTAAAGGGGATTAACTAGTAGTCGCGAAACCAGGCGTAAGCAACGTAAGCAATTGCTTACGCGGGATTTTTTCATTTTCTTAATTGAAAAGTTATATATTATCTTGAACTATTCTCACTTGCTTGTCAACTCAATTTATAGTAAATACAAAATTGTAAGTCTTTGAATCCGTTTGATACTTTTTGGTTTGGATTGAAACCCACGTACATTTCTGCTCTTTTCCTGTGATGCATGCATGCATGCTGTCATGCTGTCGGTGTTTTTTCACATTCGCATTCTAATTTTGCGGGAAGTACAAAATATTTCATTTGATCTCAATATGTGCAGGTTAAACTCAAACTCAGTCCAAAAACAAAAGGGACATCAACGTCCAGAGATCTGTTGCATAAAACTTACATGTGCGTACAAGTCCACAAGTACAAGTGTGCAGTCGCAACTTGTAAAATTTTGGTTGCATAAAAAACTTGTAACTTGGAAATTGTAACTTGTGATTTACACGTTTGTGTTGCATAGGCAGTTTTGGCTGTTGGGGAGCATTGGACATGCAATGGACACGTCACAAGTTGTGCACTTGTACTTTTAAAAATTATATGCAACAGAAAGCATTTAAACTTTTGAATTGTAAATTTTACTTGTAAATTGTGACTCGTTCGTACTTCAAGTTTTATGCAACAGAGCCCAGGCGCTTTTGTTTACAATGGTTTTCCGAATTTCCAATGCTAGAATATTCGGTTATAAAAAAATGACATATTGTTTTTGTTGCTGAAACTTTTCCTCAAAACAGGTAATTCAATTTAACAAAATACCAAAAATAGCAATTCATGATTCAATAGAATTTTGTAGTTAATATTTGACTTCCTGTAACAAGTGACAGAGGGCGCTCTAACATTGCGAGAAAAGCAACAGAATTATCAATCCCATGATTTTGTAAATCCGAATAATTTTAATTCAAATATTTAAAGTTGTTTCTATACCATCAAGAATTTCAAGCCACTAATTCAAGCTTTTTGTGTATGCTAATTGCTTTTTTTATTTTCCACCTTATTATAAGAAATGCATCGTAACGATAATGTATATAAAGCACTAATTATCTAATATAATAGGGATCTAGTTGTTAATCGCATTCAGTTGTAATTTCATGTTTGGCGTTAAAACTTGAGCATTTTTAAAACAAGCAATTTAAGTAAATTTATTTTTATTTAACTCAATCAAAGTCAACTTTGATGAGATGAATGTGTAAACTCACACCATTCTCTTGTTTGTTAGTACTATAGCTATGTATGAGTTCTTGAAGTAAGTTTTTTAAAAATGTCACTTCATTCTTCTTCATCATTTACATCACATAAATGCTGATAGAATCTTGTAAATGCATATTTGTATTTAAAGGACAAACAACTTGTATAAGAACAAAAATTTACGTAATCTATAAGAGCTCGTATTCGTAATGTTGGTATTCCGAAAGAGTGGTTAGATGATTTTTTTGTGTCTTTGCCAGTGAAAATCTAGTACTCATAATTTGGAAATGAGCAACATCTGACGTGGAAAATTAATTATTTCATTATTTTGTCCTTTCAGCTTTGCAAGATGTTTTCAATTATCAAAAAAAATCAAAAATGTTTTTAAACGCTTTTCAGAAAAGCAAGATTTAAACAAAAAACTACACTCTACCATACACAAAGCAATATTGCGTCATATAGTTTACACTAGATAAAACGGTTCCGTCATCACTCGTCGGGTGTAGATTCGTAGGGGTAAGCACTCGTCGGGAAACTTTTGGCGTCACTGGTCGGGATAGATATTCGTCGGGGTGGTTCTTTTCGTCGGGAGAGCTTTTGGTCGGGAGAGCTATTAGTCGGGAGAGGTTTTCGTCGGGAGAGCTA
>JAAXYX010001456.1:0-22980 GCA_036851915.1 Ptenothrix huangshanensis | reverse complement strand
AAGCTTTTCGAACACCATCCTTCGTCCTTCCTATACTTCGTTGCAGTGGCCATTGTGCTGCTATAAACAATATTAATACAGGGATGAGTAAAGCTGATGACGAGCAAAACGCACTCATGTCACAATCCGAAATTTAGATTATAGTTATATTCTACATATTTCTATTTCTGTATAAATGTATTTAAAAATAACTGATGACAACAAGGGTCATCGATGCAGTTAACGATATTCCACTAATGTGTTTTTATTGCCATCGAAAATTACCTTCAACGGCTACTTCTAATACTTATAAAACTCAAAACCGCATGAAAATCCTGTGTGCATATTTTGAAGCAGAAAAAACTATGATATATGTAAGGATGAAACGGTAAATAAAGAGTATTGTTGCATGTTGTAGGTCAGAAATTGTATGTTGACATTTCAATAAAATATGAAATCCCTTGTCTCTTAGTTCTATTGTTTGCCAGAAGTTGTTGAAAGCTATACGTTAATAATTACAATAGAACCATACCATAAACTTTACATGAGAAGTTAGGGCGTATGAATGGTTTTAGGTCTGAGGCTTGGGAGTATAAGTGCAAATTAATGAAGACCAGGTGTAAGAATTCACGACAAACTTTGTACGCCAAATGACACTCTAAAGTGGATATTCACACTTCCCAATTTGCACTTTTTAATTACAAAGCATTATAGGTCTGGACAAAAATGAATACTGTCAAAGAGTACTTACTTTAGGATTAGGGACCTATTAGAACAAGGCGACAAAATTTGTTGTTAATAGTTGTTATCCAGTGATGGTGGTGGGCGGATCAAGAAGATGTAATCGAGGTTAACACTCTGCACCCGCTCGAATGCTAAAGCTGACTTGTCTGGATCAGAAGAGAAGATCACTGATCAGATGAATCTTACGGCAACTACACACATCTGCTGTTGCTTCTATAAGCTTCTTTCGAAAGATACTCTCTCGCTAACAATGAGTCGTTTACAGAAAGAAACGGAAGAGCGAGCTGCATGCCTAAACAATGAAAAAACGGGGATGCGGGAAGCTTTAGTGCCCGTAACGGGGACTTTAAATATTTACAACATATTATGACCTAAGTTGCAGCGCTTCAGACTCCTTGGGACCATTGGTCGCTTTTAAAAGTAATGTCAATTTTGTCAATAATTGCGATGGTGCTTTATAGTTTCCGAAACCGTAGAAAGTAAACATTCAGCTGGCTACGCTTTTTTAATGATGTTACATTGCTTCCAAATTCTTTTATTCGGAATCTATACGAAACTTTTGTGTTTTTTCAATACACTACATACATACATGGGAACATATGCTTCTAGATGTATGAAATAGGGGCACAGTACAGTGCAGTGGGCAGTTCCGTAGTTCATCAGTGGGCAACGATTCGTTTCGTTCATACTCTATACTTTTACAAAATGTGTTAGGAAAATACTGTAATGTTTGCATCGCATGCTTTGGAAGTGTTATTTATTGACAATGGATATTACGGTGAGGTTAAAACAGTTAGATAGGCTCTAATAAGGTGATTATATGTTTAGTTTGAGTTTTTTCTTTCTTTTTTCTATGTATGCTCGGAGTACAGTTGTCATTCGAATACCTCAAGCTTCAGAAGCTCGTTTAAAATCTGCTGTTATACATGAATGTTATACGGGAATCAAAGTTATAACAAGGCAAGACAATGAAATTGGTCATATCGACTATACGTGGATTCAGAGTAGACTGGAGAATTTATGTCATATAATGAGCAGTTACGTATCTTGATAGTGTATTTAAAGAAATGACTTGATACAATTTTCAGTCGATGTGGCATGAACTGGACTGAGTGAGTGAGTTGGAGACTGGAGGGTTGTTGGATTTAGATTTGGATTTGGACTACTGCACTACTGGACTCCGTTTTAACTTTGCCACATAATATTTTGACTACAGGGTGAATCTAATAAAAAGCTTTTAATCTTCCCAAGTGCCCTCTGACATGCGATACTCCGTGAGCAAAGCCACGTTAATAATAATGGACTTAGTCAAGTAAGTTGAAGCTACATAGCCTAATTCATAAAATAAAATGCTCAATTCGGGTTTCTTTCAATAAAGATCCTCCTTCTTTCCCGAGTAGAATGGAAAAAATCATTCTATACGTGTATCCTGGAGTTTTTTTTATGTATAGAAGATCAATCAGCATGATACCTTAAGTGGAACAAATAAACGATGTAGTCACTCGTAGAGTTGTCAATCACATGTCATCTTTAAGCAGAGTAATTTGGAGAACTAGAAGAAGTACACCTACAATAAAATTACAGTTTGTCATAAAAGGTTGGCGGCTGTCCTGTTCTCGGCCACATTCTCGTCTTATTTTACACATACGTGCTTCAAACAATTGCAATATTCTTACCGAGTTCCAGTATAGGTAGGTAGGTATACATATACGAGATTATACTTTTGACTCCTTGAAGCGAGTTTAAAGTAAGTGACCCCTCCCCCCTAAATTATAAACATACATGTGTCGGATTGTACACTAGCAATGAAGGAAATGAGAAACACACATTTCTTTGGCAGCGTGACTGTTCTTGACTTCTCAAACTTTGTTCAAAGGTCGTGTGCACACTGCATCGCTCAACGTGTGTTGTGATCACGCGAAGGCGAAGTCAAGAGATAAGTAGGTATGTTGATTGAGAGTTACTCCCTTCTATGCAGAAATTAGGGAATGGGTCAGCTCCGACAGAATACACTTGTTTGTCCATTCCAATTTATGCAGCTTGAAGTTTCCAACGATTTCAGTGATTTCCGCATTTCCTCGTTTCCCTCCTTATGGGATATATGAATGTATTGTTGATAATGCTATACATAAAAGCAAGAGCTCTGGAATGAATGTCTAAATAAATGCATGTGCCCATTGGGAACGAGTATGTGAGAGACTGGCGTAGGCGAGTAGTGGAGGAAGCTTTGGAATGGTGAACTAGAGGACATTGAGGGAGTCGAGAGTAACTATGGAATGAAGAAACTTAAGACGATATCATGAGTAAAGTAAAAAGTATTGTTACAGCGAAATAAGGAGAGAACATGCTGTAGGTATGTCGGTCCTGACTGTAGGATGTTGGTGGGAAGGATGCCTTGAAAACACATTTGGCTGGAATGGAAGTGGGACATCTGAAGTACAAAGACGGATATTTTCTCCAGATAGAATGAGTGAATGGAGTGCAAAAGCAATCATTTTAATGCACTGTCTAGTTCCTTTCTCCTTATGCTTTTTGTGTCGTGCCTTCATGTTTCTAAAACCTTCCCACTAAATATAACTCGAATGAGTACGGTTACGCGTATAATACAAGATATTCATTTCCACGAATTGCTCTCATTCGTAGTTCCTTTGGGTAGGCTTCATCCACAACTCAGATTTTATGTGCAGCGTAAAGCGCAGCACATCGGCGTCCTGGTGAAATGAAACTCACATTTTCCCAACTAATTAAATTTATTCTATGTCAAAGCCAACTAAATTCATTTCTTCCAAGTTATGTACGTACGTATATATCTATAGTCCCGACAGTATTCGACTTTACTCTTCCTCACTGGTCGTTGTGGATTCATGGTTTAGTTTTAAAAAACACAAAAAGTTCCAACAAGAGAAATACGTATACATATTTAGAGCTCTACAAATATTATCTTGTGTGATTTTTTTTTACAAAAGTGATATTTTTACTGGCAAAAATACCCACAATGTCTTGTAAGATAAAATCCGTAGATGGTAAAGTTTTTCTTTTTCTTCGTACATGACGATGCTGTGAATATTTTATAAGGTTTCAACTCGAACATCTGTATGAAGGTTAGCGGGAATCTAAATATCATTTCCCACGAAAGTTGAAATTAGGAATTCAGATCAGAATACTACTGCAACACGGCTATTCACGTATGAGTCTTGTTTTCGATTGCTCAATCAAATCAGTTCAATAATATCAAAATCTATACTTGGATGAGCGGAGGGTGTACAGTGTACATGTTCCGGGATACGAACCTGTCCTTGTTCCGTACAAATTTCATTTATCAGCGGTATGTACCTTGAACAAATTGCATTAGAGCAAAATGTACTACAGCTACAGCTACTTCTCTTGTTTACTTTATTTGGGTGGGTGGAAGGTACATATGTAGTGATAGAAAGACATGCAGTACTTTATTGGGTTCTACACCTAGTAGGGAAGCGACTGAGCTGAAGACAATGCAGTCGTACTGGTCGTCGTACATAGTACTAGACTGTACTGCATCTCTAGCCATGGAGAATTACGGCCTTATAGAAATACCTGCAGCCAGAGCCTGGAAACTACATACAAGCAGGAACTGGTTGGAGAATGGGGGAAACAGCTGGTGAAACATGGTATGTATTGGTTTCGATCTGTTGTCTATGGTTTCGAGAGGAGTGAGCAAACATTTGAAGTTGATCAGCAGTGAGTGTATACTTTGTCTTTATTGTGAGCCCTGTGACTATACTTGATTTCGTTCATGTTCATGCAATAAATCCGGCGGAAGCAGTAGGCAAGAAATAAATAATAAAAATACAAAAAATATATAATAAAATCGCCGCCTAAACGAGTTGATTGGGTCTATTTTGATAGGTAAGTAGTTTGGACATGACAACTGGTGAGTTAGCGAAGTAATATGAAGGATTTTTTTCGAGCACTAGTTTATCATTAAAAGTTGGGAACATACGAGTTATATGAGGCGTGTTGAAAGCTCTATTCACTCACTTAAGCGACTAGTAGATGCGTCTTTGCCCTCTATGTACGGTCCAGCATGGATTTATTTTCCATAATAATTTTCAGACGAATAAAGACGAATAAGAAAGCTCATGTGAAAGGAATTTATGGAGAAAACTTCCGAAAGCTGAACAATAATTCAACTCATGGCCTACTGATCACATCACACTTGTTATATTGTATGAGTGCAGGAGCTGAGGAACTATCTTTCCGGCCTATTCCTTCGAACAATATATTCATACTTGATACTTTTTGATGCCTCATTTTCCTCTTGTCTAACTTGTTAATCGGACTTAACAACAAAAGCAGCGCTTGCCATCATCTCGATCATCATCATGGTCATGATCGTACCGCTAAGGCTAAACAGATCTTGTCTCGTCTTCTGTCTCTCCACGGTATCAACAACCAAACAGTGAGTATCAAACTAGCATCATTTCCTCCTCCAAGGTATCCACCACTCTACTCATAGCCATTTTTCCATCCTTCACAAATTCAAGCTATTGTCAGGCAGTGGAAAAGTTTCTTTTCTCGGGTAGTTCCGAACACTTCCTGTTAAATTTGATCCAGTATTCCTCATGGACGGTTGTTCATAAAAAGGAAAACTAGAGACGAAAAGCTCCCAAGACAAGTGGTCGTTTTCCTCTTCCTCTCCAACTTTTCTATAGCAACTATAAAAAAAAAGAAAGAAAGTGGGTAGAAATGAGACTGGTGCATGTTTTTGGATATAGAATTATTTTACACTCTCTCCCTCACTCACAAGTCACAGTTGTTTCTCTCGGTCGGCGTAGCATTGAAATGAGCTGAGCTCACCTAAACAAAACCATTTTTGTTTAGGTGGCTCGACGTTGATAGGTATGCCAGGTCTATATTTTGCCAAGCCAGTATGCCATTCCGCTCGCCAACATCGTGCCACTCCAGACCACATCGAGGCGCACGGTATGGAAATGGTGGAAATGGTGGAAATCGTGGAAATCGTGGACGTCTATTAGTCTGTCTATAGGTAGGTCTAGTTACTGGAAATAACGGAAGGAAACAATATTTAATGCAAGACTGGTCCAAGAAAAGGTGTTTACGATTAATGTATAGCATTACAGTAAATTCCTTGCTCTAGTTTTGTCTTGTTAAACATGAAACAGAGCGCAGAGGTTTGTTGAAATGAAATGAATGGGTTTGATGTTGCTGAAGTGAATTCGAGAGACGCCTGTATAACCTAACTGCATGAGTATGGAAGAGAATCTTGATGGTCTTTACTCTTCTGTTATTTCCTTTGTCTGTGAGGAAGACAAATTGACATGTAAATAATTGATGACGGGAAATATAAGGAGGAAAAAAATGGAGTAAGAGTTCGTGGGGGATGTTCTTTTGATCGTTATGTAAGATTCTCTTCTGGAGCTTACTACGACTCTAAAATGTGCAAGTGCGTGCCTCATAAAATCTTCATTCATGGATACAAGGGAAGAAAATTGCAAAAACTACTCCCTCTGCTTACAACTGCATTCTCCATCTCTTTGACTGCACTATCGCCTCACAACACCACAGCATACTAACCAACCAGTAGCTTTCTATGTACTCACTCGTATACTTTTCACTTTCTCTCCTATACTCACATACATGCACACTACACTTCTGACTCTCCTACCATAAGTATTCCCACGTGTAGCTGCATACTGCTACACATAACCATCGCATTCACATCATAACGGAGCTGGTAACTGTAAAGTGTAACTGTACGTCCATCCAAGTAGAACCAACTTGAGCTAACCTTAGAGAAACAGAAACAGACCAGTTACAATGCAAGGATATACGCGACTATCAAAGAACGAGCATCGAAGGAGGAAAGACGGAACTAAAAATACAAGCAAAATCGACTTCCACTACAAGCTCTTTTCCTTTTCTCCAAAACCGTCTTTGAAGCTTTCTCGTCTATTCGCTCATACATTCTCTGCCCTGGTGTGACTCTTCGGTCGTACCCTATTCCTCTATTGACGCTCACCCTGTGTGACTGTCTGCCCCATTTCATAAGTAAGGTTTCCTTTTCTTATCCAAGACTTTTCCACTTACAAATTACGATACGGTTAGGACGGAAAAGTGCCTTCTTCAACTACAACTCTTTCTTTACACCATCCACCGTATCCTTATCGAAAGTGAGCGGGGAAATATCTTCACCTCAACTCCATTCCAAGATTACTTCTTTTCTCGAGTACAACTGCCTATACAAGTGCTCCGGGTGGCGCAAAAATCTGGCCTTGTACACGATTACGTAAGTACAGGCTATTAGTGCAATGAGTATCAGTCTGTGTGAGTGTGGTGCTGTTTACACTGATTACTGATTGTGAGAATTTTCCGAATTGTACATCAACTAAAATCCCAGTCGGTGGAATTCCACTGCAATGGTAAAATTGAAGTTGGGACTCACTCCTGGATTCTCTTTATGTCTGATCTGGCTTCACCTTCTTCAATTCAACTCTGATCCTGATGGCTTTCAAGCAGGTTTTGATTACTTAAGTTGTGCATGTTTGACGAATGAAAACTTTTAAGCCGACTTAAATAGGGAATAAAAATCCAGCAGCTGGCAGGGTTTATGAAGTGGAATATCAAGTTTATGGATAGCTTTCGTCTAAGAACAATGGGTTTCAATAAAAAACTACACGATAAAAAATATGTTGAAACGCTACAATATTCTAATATAGGTATAGGTACTTTATTCTTTAGGTCTGGCAGTATAAAAAGCAATACCTGTATGTAAGTAGTTCTAGTCCTGCCAGCAAATCGATGAAATAATTCTAAAAATATGATTTGGTTGGAAGCTATCTCAAGCTACCGTAATGCTGTCGATGCGATGGTATCAAAGTGCCTTAAGTAAGTTTACACTTGTGTGTCCTTGTTCCGAATACAAAATACAGGGATGTATATAAAACAAATTGAAAAAATGAGAGCTGTGCAAGATATGGAAATTGAGGTGTCTCAATATGAAATAACTGTGATAACTCAAATCAACCTGATTGCCTTTCCTTAATTATTGCTTTGTCCAGTGCTCGTGGCCGTAAAACCTGACTCTGCTCTCGGACGGAAGCATGAATTCAACTCGACTAACCTGAATCGGCATTTAATTGGATGATTTTATTCATGGATGCAGTATGTTTATGTGTCAGTATTTCTTTTTAGTAGTAATTTAATAATCCCTTTGCCAACAGAGTAGTCATAGCCATACAAAGCATACCTAGTCATAGCCATAGACCGACTGAAGTGGCTCACTTGTTTGATTGAATAGTGAAGTTAATGTAGACAGCAGAGCGGAAAGTTCTCTCTCTCTCTTTCTCTCGCGCGCAAGGCAAGGCAAGACAGACTTCAGCTTTCAACTTTCGACAACCAAAAAGAAGCATTCTCAATATCCACATGGGCTACGTACGTACCTATGTATATATAATTATGCTTGACGCTCACATTATTATTTTATGATGAACTACTTCTTCCTATACTAGTCAGTATAATGGAGCATTCATTACGGAATATTCTGGTAATCACAAGGTTCCTTTGATTGTACAATGTTATGTAGGAATACACTCAATCAACGACTACCTACCACCACCTACAAGTATCTGATGAAAGGAGGGAAATTTACAGCTCATTCAATATAGGTAATAATTAAATGAGAATTATCTGTTCATTTGACTGGTCCTTTGGTAATTTGGTGAATTTGGTCAATCCTCCACTTTTGTTGACCACTGAACCATAATCAAATATCGTTCCCGGTACTGAATACCATTTAATTAAGTTGTTCGGATTCTCTGTGAATTGTATTAATTAAATTGTTTCCATTTTCCATTCATACAGTTTAATTAAATTGTTCTAGCTCTGCCATTCACCCTGCTCTCCACTCCTCAGTTTCACAACGGAACGAGAACTAGCTTTGACTTTCACGGAGTGCTACCATCTCCATTGTATTTAGTATTGCTTTGTGCAATTGTTCTGCATGCTATCATTACTACCGTCATCCTTATTTCTATTTGCTCCTCGGAGGTAAGTCAGAAACACATATACGTGTAGGCATTCCATTCCAGTCCAACCAGCAGTCAGCCTCTTCCCAGTTAATCACATTTACAATCGTCAATCACAAATTGTTCCTTTAATATTACTTTGATAAGTCTACTTATGACATTCTCGAAGAGTACTCAGCATTTTCAACAACGTCAATCCTTCCAATAATAACACGCAATCAAAAGGATGACGACAACGACTGCGACAGACTGATGTACTCCAAGTTTCGAGACGCGTACATATTTCATTCTCAATGCAATCGAATCGAATGCTATAAGCAAGTGCACATTCTGCCGTAGATTGAGAACCGTTTTAAGTCACGAGAACATCTCAAGTATTGAAGTATTAATAACCTGCCTGCCGCATGCCAATAGCAAAGACAAGTGGTAGGACTCTATAAGATTTTACAACTCTTGTATCAGTACATAATGTACGACTGTCGTTCCACTCTAACCATACCACATAGCGCATTATATCAAACCACATCCTACCATTCTCGTCTACATACATACGCAAAGTACATTTTCGAGTCAGAATCCATTCTGAAGGAATGTATTATTGAGTTTGAAGCCGTCACACCGAACTGATGTCGGGAAACGTGGGAGCTTGCGAGAACCTTTAAATTATTTCAATATTTAAAGCTGTGAAAAAGGAATCCATCCATATCCGGCGAAATTCAAAATGGAAAATATTTCAGTCTATACGGAAAATCTAATGAATCTCATAATTCTCTTAGTGGTTTACTCCACATGCAATCCTACGCTTTCATCCCGTGCGTCTGTGCACCTAAGGGGAAATTCTGCACATTGTTTTATTTTGTTGCTCCGTCCTTTTCCTTCGACGTGACTTTTATCAGCAAAAACTAATAGATAATTCACCATTTAATTCTACAACCGTAGAACATGGACAGGAATGTGAAGACATAGATATTTGTCAGACTAACTCAATTTGAAAAAGTTGGACTAAGAGTTTTTTTTGAAAAAGTGTAAATGAAGAGACCTGAGGGATGAGAATTTAAGTACTTACGCTCGTATGACCGAGTAAACTTTGAATGGAAGGATATTTGACTTGAAGTATGTGCCGAAGGTAGCAAGTAGCAGAGTATGTATGAGGACGTGAATTTATGAATTGGTCTATGTAGAGATACGTGTAGAAAGGAACAATCAGTGGGTGGAGAGACGGCGAGACAGAAGAGAGCGACTGTAAAAGTTTGGAGATCAGAGAGAGAGAGAGAGAGAGAGAGAGGCAGTGTCAGTTTGTGGTAGCGGCGATTGCTCGTCTGTGAGAGAGAAAATCGGCAGAAGACCAAGGAGTCTTTAGGGACAAATGGGAAAATGAGTGAGGACAGATGGTGGAGAGGCAGAGGGAGGAGAGTTTGGTTGAATAACGTGTGGAGTGTAGTGTGTAGAGTGGTAGAGTCTTACTTCTGGCTGGCTGTTGGATTTTGGAGTTTTAGCCAAGTGGTAAGAGAAGCGAAGTCCAATGCGGGTAATTAGAGGCTTTCCATTGTGACACATGTATGGAGCTCACAGTGTCTGTCGATTGATCTATGAGCTCTAATAAATCCCCTCATATCCTTCCCATGAAGGTCTTCTTGTCGATTCAAACCCAAGAGGAGAGCATCACGTGAGCTCACCACCAATCGATTAAATTACATGATGCTGGCACAACCATTATTTCTATTGCTACCAAATATTATTTCCAATCCCGAAGCTTTTCTTTCCCGCTGTACGCTCTTATACGTGTAGCTGAGCTGCCCTTCTTTTAATAGCCATCTATGATGTCAAGCTGTCTGGTGTATACTGCTTACTGTTTTGCTCTTCCGATTCCACGGCACATTTCTATCTTTCGCTCTCCTCAGTACTTTTCAAATTGTTCGCTCCCTCGAAAAGGAAAGTTGTGCGGAGCTGCGTTGTGTTGTTGTGTGCATGCATGGAATGAAGCAACTTTTTGATGACTCAACTCATATGACATGCCAATCCTTCTATCTCTCATCAATAAAGCCCCCATGACATATCATTAACAGTCGGGCATTACGAGCTCCGATTTGACGGTCTCGAACCAGTGCATTCTTAATGCTTCCTCATTCAAAGTTAATTTGTATGCTTACCGTTCAATAACTACTTGAATCCATAGCATTTTCTGGGCGAGTAAGTTGCTTTGGACGTGAGACATATGGACACGGGACAGAACATGGTAAAGTATACCTACGAGGTGGATACACTGGTGTTGGGAATCATTATATAAAATGTTTACAGGATAAATATGAGTATGTCGGTGTTGGTATGTGGATATTGATATAAATGAATGACATCTATGATTTGGAAACAAGTTTGAAGCACCCAGTTCCCCTGGAACCCTGGCATAGATTCGAAAACAAACTTGTATTCGTCTTATTCGTGAATGTCTCGATAGTTTACCATCCTGAGGGAGAGACGAAGGCAAAACAAGGAATTAAATGTCCCACACATTATTTCTTACAAAACATATTAAGTCTGTAATCAATCACGTTCAGTGCCATTGTGTACGCTAGAAAAGAGACGGGTTTTTTCTATGCAGTTTACGACAAGGACTCCAGAGGTTGGCAGCTGGATGAAAGCAGAAAAAAATTTGGAGGCACCGAACGTCGGATTTTCTCTAATTTTCCAGGCATTATGGAAAGAAAGATATAAGAAATGAGAGAGAGAGAGAGTATGTGTACGTAGACTCTGCCTGTGTGGATGGTTTGGAAGAGAAAAAAGTTGTGGGATGTAATCTGTAACAGTGTCTTGTTACTGGAGGTGTTGGAAAAGATGCGTAGTTTAATTTCCTATCACATTGTGTAGGGTACTTGTGTGCTTGCTGCATTAGTGTAGCAATAAGCGGTATAGAGGTGGGACTGGCAAGGGGACTGCTGAAAGCGGGAGAAATCCGAATCCGGGGATACTGGCTAGAGAAGCATGAAATACAGTTAATATGGTAGGGTCTCAGCTGAGGATCGTGAGTCGGAAGAACATTTTGGATCGATGTGGTTGCAAGTTCAGCTCAGTCTGACGCGCGACGTCGAGGACGTATGTCGCACATATCCCCTGTTCCTTGGTTCGTCTGATTACGTTAGTTCTCGAAAAACTTGTGTATCCTTTTCTCGTCTATTCGGTATTTTCTGGGTACATTGTAACCGTCTGGTGAAAAGGATTTGAGTCGTGAATAGTGATCTCCCTTTTATTCTTATTCGCCATTCTTTGGCAAGCTCCCCTGGAACTTCTCCACGGAAACCTTCTATAGAAAAAGGGAAAAGGGAAAAGCATCATCAGACGTAGAAAGAGAAAGTTGGAGAAAAACAGGGAAAAAGCTAGTTATTTTGTTGTTACTTCAAGAGTTTCGTTAGCACAAATTTTCCCCTTTTGATTATTTCCCAAAGATAAAATGAAGAAATCCTGAAGGATCTCTCTCCCACTGGACTCAAATTCACGCTGTATAGTGAAACATCTTTCAATTCTCATTTCTGTCACGGTAAACTTGTGTACGTGGAGTGCGGATAGTGTGTGCCTCAATTTCTATCTTGCTTTCTCTGTCAGAGTGTTTGGTGTGTGGAAAATCTCCCGTTTGTGAGTACAGTCCTTTTCCCTTTCAACATGTTTAATCGCAAAACTCGGATAGACTGGATTGCAGTCTGCAGCTCCTGTCTCGCTTTCATCATCTACTTCAATTCCTTTAAAGCCGGCTTTGTCTACGATGACAAGTTAGTACCTCTTAATTTTTCGTATATCATTTTTTCCTATTATAAATTACACACCAACAGTCGGAATTGGAATTACACAGTCCCCTTCAGTCTCACGTTCCCTCTCACGTACAAAGCACACCGATATCAATTTCAAATCAAATCACTTGAGCTCTCCAATTACACAATCCTCTAATTTTGTTTCAAAAAGAAATCTCCAAGCTTGACTTTGTTCCGACATCCTTCACGTCAAATGATCCGATGACGTTTCCGATAAAATATTACACGAGCATAAACTGAAAATTCCAAATGCCCTTCCACTTCCCAAACATGCATTGCTTGGGTACCGGTCGGCTAAATCAAATTTGATACGAGAGTAGAATATGTTTTTTATTCTCGTCTCCTTCTTTTCCTCTCTCTCTTTTTTTTATTCAATATTGCTTGACTTAACTTCAGTCATTTGGGTGTCACAGCTGGGCTCATCGTCATTTTCAGTCACACAGTCACTCCAACATCCATCTTCATCAAAAGTTTAGTAGCGCTTTCCCATCCATAAGTCAAACAGGTGGTCTTCCTCAGAGTTGTCTCTACTTCCCTCAGTTCCTTCCCAACGCTTCACTCTCACTGTAGAGAAGAATTCAATTTTTCTGAATTGAATCCATTCTATTTCATACTTGCAGTTCCAGCACATTGACACACTTTCCGAGTCACCCAGTCGACTTCCTTTCTTACTCTCAGTTTTCCTGATATCTTTCTTTCCGAGTGCACAATAACAAGTCATTTGGGAAAAGAAATATAAAAGCTTAGCATGTAGGACACGACGGTAGTTCCTTTTTTAACTCTTTACAATTCTGTCTATTCTGTATTATATTATGATTACCTTATTGTACTCTGTCAGCTCTACTTTCTATCAAGTACAAACAGTAGCTGGTGTATTCCTTCAGGACCAGAAGTTATTGGAAAATATCAACACAGCATAAGGCGCACGCTTCCCACACGCATGGGTTTTCTGTGCAACAAATTGTTTAATATTTTATTTTCTGTACACGGACTACACCAAATTTTCTCTTCATATGCAAATCCAATATGAGGACAGAGAGACATACGTGCCATATTAATATTAGCAATGTCGTTATTTTCTTGTGCTTGCTGGTGTTCAAGTTATTGAGATACAAATTTTCGCATTAAATTCCATAGACATTAAATTCACCGAGAGAGCGTTATCTGCAGAGTGTGCTGGGAAGAAATTAATAATCCTGATCATTGCATTGTGTGTGATCAATGCGATGAAAACTGAGCTCTGCGTGTATTCAATTGTGTAAATTTAAATTACTGGGAGAATTAAAAATGTTCGGTTAGGCAGCTGGCATTAGAGTAAAGGTATATGTATACATATATGTGTGCTTGCACTCAAGTTATCTACTTGTCTGACTGTCTGCCCGTCTGTTATAGTCTTCCAGTGATTTCGCGGCTTGACTGGGCAGGTCTAGAGAAATAAATAATTACAGAGGAGACAACAAGAACAACATACAATTGAAATTTGTGAATAACATTAAGCTGAGGGAATAACGAGGGGAAATTATCGATCACATTATGCGACTACGATGGGCAGAAATAATAAGAAAAGCCATGGTAGAACCAATGAAACGGTTGTCGTTGTGTACTGGGTTCGAATCAATAGAC
The DNA here is from genome assembly GCA_036851915.1 of Ptenothrix huangshanensis. Classification (NCBI taxonomy): domain Eukaryota; kingdom Metazoa; phylum Arthropoda; class Collembola; order Symphypleona; family Dicyrtomidae; genus Ptenothrix; species Ptenothrix huangshanensis. Next base: position 8,810 of record JAAXYX010001456.1, on the reverse strand, counting down.
ACGTATTTTGGTAAAAGCCACTTCCCACAATCCACAACAGCTCCTCTTCGAGTCTTGCCCTCTCATCAAGTTGAAGTAGTAAAGCAGAGCAGAGTGAGTCGTACACAGTGTACACACACTCAAAGCTTCTTTCATTTAAATTAAATAGAAAACTGCGAGTCTTCTATCCACATCCACAACCCCTTCATTCACTCTGATTATTTTCATATGTGGATCGTGAGGTTGAGTACATCCGCCTGATTGGATCTTATCTGCCCATGAAACAAATACCAAATGCCCATTATATGAGTGTTAGTATGCATCTCTGTGTTTGAACAATGCCATTTGCAGACAATGCTGATGATGAGAGAGAGGAGTGAGAAGTTGCCGTTATACTAATAAGCTTGCACAGTTGCAGCCATACTCACATTATTTCTCGCCTCTAGAATCTGACTGCTGAGCTGAGAGCATGGGATTTTAGGTATTTATATATTCTTATAATTTAATTAGAGACTAAAGCTGTAGTTATGACAGAATTGAGACAGTTAGGGAAATGAAACAGGGATTGGATGGAAAAAGGTTTTGACGAGAATGGCTTGGTAGATCAACATAATGATCCAGATTGAAAACAGTGGCACTTTGGAAACTAAATGTTGCCACTTGAAAGGCCTGCGAATGAGGAATCCGAGTCAAGTCAACGAGGAATACTACTTGCTGTCATGTTCGGCTCATTTGAAGGCTTTTACCTTGAGTGTGTACACAAAGTAGCAGTCATTGGAGTCTAGTGTAAAGCTGGAGTTTGTATCGTGGAAAAGTTGTCTTGGGTCATGCGATTAATTTTCCTATACCGTCAAAGGGAAGATTGTTGTCAGTGCTTGGATTTCGCTGTTGAAATGAGTCTGAGGGAATGGAATGTAAGAGCTATAATCGTAAATGATGTGAAGATACAGACGGGGTTAATGGTGCATGGAAAACTAGGCGAAATTCCAATGAAAGCTGCAATAATTAGAGAGGAAAACATGGATTCAAATGGGGCGGTGATACGTGGTGAAAGTGGGAAATGGAGTGGACATGTTATTGATGTTGATGGCCCTACACACTAAAAACACAGAATGAGAATGAGAGCGTCCTGACAAGAGCACCTTCACGCCGCCATCACCATCCCGCCAACCAACACAAACTGGTCAAACTGCCTGAGTTACATACAGACGTAGGTACTCATTCCTTGGTCCTTCCATACACATTCCATCCGCATGCATACATTCATGGTTTATTTTATTTAGTTTTCATGGGAGGTACTTCCACGAAGTACATGTGAGCGTCAATGAGTTTTACAAAAGGTTCATTACGAGAAAAGGAAGCGTATATTATTATTGCATTGGACTGAGTACGATTATCTTGTTTATGTTCATTGCTTTTCCTTGTGCTCGTGTGTATGTACATGACATTTCCTTCGTCTCGCTTGCTTGTCTGCTGAATTTCATCTGGTGGTCCAGAACAAACACTTTCACTTTAAACTAAACGCAAGCTCCACTCCACACTCGACGATTTGCTGTTTCGTTTCAGGAATTTGGAAAAAGTTATTTAACATTTGCGGCCGAGAGGAAAGTAGAGACAGAGACGGAGACAGGTAGCTGGGAGTTGGGAGTTTGTAGCTGGCCCTTGTTCTAGCTATCGGACTTGAGTGGGAGTCGGTTGGTGCGGGGCAATATATATGGACATCCCCACGTTCGGCGGATATGTACGAGTGGATTCCCACTTAATAAAATTACTTTGTTTTCACGATTTCGACATTAGAATTTTATTGGAATGACATACTACACGGTGAGTTTTATCTGTAGTCTGGAGACCTGATGCGATAGAAGTTAGAGAGGGGAAAAAATGAAAATTGGGATAAATCTCATGATAAATGACGGCTTTAATCGCTACTTTCCTTTTCCTTCCACGATCATCAAGAAGAGCAAAAGTCATCAAAATCTTAACTTTTTGTCTAAGACGGAACTTTTTTTCTCCTAACCGTCGCTCCTTCAGCTCTTCGTTTGTCATTACGGATTTTCTTGCCGCATCTCAAAAGTAAATTTATGGCTGCACCTTCACATCCTCCGCTCAACTAATTTCTCAAGCTCCTAATTTTCCTACCATCTTGTACTTACTACACGCGTCTTCTTGGCATTACAGATATGTACGTACGTCGCTGATCAGATCGGCGCTGTAGACTGTCGACTTCCTAAGTGATGTACCTACCTACCTACACTCTTGTCTCGTATAATTATATATACTTGCGGTATGTAAAGTATTATCTGTGATTGCGCTACTGGCTACGCTTCTGGCCTCCAGCCTATCCTGCCATGCCATGTCGCTCCCGGTCTGCTAATAAGTTTTCCACGTTCTTGTTTTGTGGAGTATCGAGTGAAACAATTAATATTTCACCAACTTAACTAGCATTTGGGGTAGGAAGCTATCTCTATCTAAAACGCCTCTTAAGGAAGCCATAAAATTGATCTAGTTTTCAACTAACACGCAAATGATAAATGAATCTGGTACATGCAGCTCGGAATCTCTTGTATTCAGCACTGATTTTGATGTATGTACCTTTGCTCGGTTCAGAATTTCATCAATGTCATAATAATTTTAACATTGTTACTTGCATCAACTAACATGTCTGCTGTCGAGGTATGTATATGCACATGCCGAGTCGAGCCATCAAATCAACGTCTCGCAAGTTTTCGAGCCGAACGCATGGATGGATAGATGCATGCATGATGATGATTCAAAAATATCAAGGGGGAGATACATCACGTAAATTAATTTATGCTGGTTATTACCCCGACTATAGTCCAAGTCCAAGTTGAGCAGATGACTAGAGAAGCGGAGAGGAGTGGAGTGGAGAGACTAGTGCAGACACACATGGATACGGATGCGTGCTCAAATTCAAATCCGTAAAGGATAACATAGCTTCATTAGAGAAGACAGGATAATTGAGCGGAGAGCCAGCATGAGTGTGGTGGGCTGAATCTGACTGTGTTTCTCCAGTATGTATTGACGATGAGTGGAACGGGGCGAGCCGCGTCTGCATGTTACTCTTACGCTTCCACGACAAAGAATCGGAATTGGAAAACGCTTGTGTTTCATACGTCGAGATCCCTTGGTGTACATCCACCATCTCGCCCTCGTTCTTCCCCACAATCCTCACGCAGATAATGTACAGTGAAGGCAATCATTATGAATTATATCGGAGATGCATTGAGAGACGATCTGGAGCCAGAGCGGAAATCTTCAATTGTATAGATAATTTATTATGAGCCGGACCATCCCGAATCCCGACCATCATATTATCACGACTGCACAACAGAGAAATAGACAGAGGGTGCAGTCACTTGCTCTCGCTCTCTCTCTCTCTCTCTCTCTCTCTCACCCATGACTGTTTGTATTACGGAAGGGATTTTTTTGTTGCCCTCACCCTCGGCAAGCCTGCCTTGTTGCGTCATCCCTTTATTCCATTCACTAATACTACTAATGACTTTGGCATAATCTATAATACGGTGAGTCTAATAACAGTCAACTGACTATAATACCATCAAGTTGGCTCTCTATTATAAAAGTTCACGCACAGATGTGTACTATTTCTGAGGAAATATGATTCCATGGAGGGTTGGTCTTTTCTGCTGCCTGCGACGAAATCATAACTAGGAACTTGCCCCGTTATACTTTGGCCTGATATAAAATGTACATTAGTGCATACGCTCTCCACTAATACTCCTAATGTCGGCTACTACATACGTAATTATATTACTCATTCATATAGAACGAGATATGCATCCGAGTACGGCATCCAAATAACCCATTTAGTCACGATCCTGCCATTTTGGTCATAGAATGCATGGAATGAGCGGTACATTTTATCAAATTTGGTCTAGCCACGTACAAATGTGTATAATATGCAAATTGGAGCTTTTATCCTGGCAATTCACAACCATGCAACATGTAAGATTTCAGGTGAACAAATTTCATGCTTCAAAATATTATGAGAAGCAATACTTGAAAATAATTAAATACAAGCCACTTTTAATTGTAGAGTAATAGGCTCACAATTTGTTCGCTTGGAAGATATGCAGACTGTCATGAAGTCGAGGTACATGATACATCAAAACACAAGTGTACACACTGTATAATCACGTCATTGTGATTGTGAAGTTTCTTTTTTATTCCGGGGCACGTTACAAGAGCTTTCCCGGCTCCTTTATGTTGTCGCGTAATGTATTCATGGAGTATGTACTCAAAGTGTCTACACCGCTACTAAAGCAAATAAGCACTGTCAACTGTCGTGTAAAACTGCCAAATGGTAAATACCCCACTCACCACTGACATGTAAATTACACGCAAATCTGAACGAAATAATGATGCTCTTGCAGGTATTTGACTTTCATTTTTATACTCGTCATAGCTTTTATAAAGTTAATGGACAAAGTTATAGACAAGTTAGGTAATGAGCTGGTGACTATGAACTAGGACTACAATTTAGAGCCAATGTGGTCAAACTCCTTCTATGTGGTGGTTACGGCAAGGGCAGAACTAATCGCAAAACTAACTGTTACCATGCGATTAGGAATTTTTCGGGAAGAAAATTGTGGTCTATACTTTGTGAGCATGAATTCGATCGTTCTTGAATTTGGAGGTAAACTCTTGTAATTATTGTAATTACATGTATTGCGCGAGCTTTGCTGTAAACAAGGGAGCAACATGAAAGAAAAGTTTTTTGTTTGTGCAGAAATGTGCCAATATTATGTGTAAGTGTGCATTAGTTCCGTGTATAGCGTGCCTGGTCAGACTGATTCCACCACCGCCAACAACTCGTTCAAACAGTAGTTTTCCAGTTGTACTAATCAGTATGGGAACGCAAGGCAATGGCACAACTCAGATTCCACCGCTGTTCATTTTCATGCCCCAATCGACAATAATATGTTTTTGATCAAACGCCAAACAAACGAGATCGTATTAACCGTCATTTGAGCTTATACAGTCTTCTGCAATGATTACCTGTAAGCTTCCACTATGAAGTCTTAACTAGATTTCGTTCCGCAGGCAAACCAAATATATGGAATAAATTTCAGATATTTCCACGTGTCAACATATATTACACAATTTCATTTTATAGGATTTTCGATGCTGAACCATGATTGGACTCGCCTATAAAATTTATGAGCAAACAACATTTTCTACTCTCGTATTTTCCCTGTATGCATCACGTGTATATGGCTCAACTTAGCCTTCACTCTTTATGCACCAAACCCAGCGACTGCCTCTAATGAATAAATCTTTGAACCAAAAAATCCTATACATTATGCGTCCATATCAAAGTATGCAATATAAATATGTATCTAGTCTATAGGTAGCAATTTAAATAAATATGGAAATTTGTGAAACAGTGGCTCAAGTCAGTGGCTGCGTTTCCACAGTATGTCATTATGCAGGATATGACCCTTGTAAAATGGCTGCTTGTACAAATTATTTTCCCTATATATGTATAGATACTTGAAAGGTAGGCTGACACGAGTATATTTTATACACGAGCAATTCCAACTTTGTACGGTCAGGACTCGTCAAGTATACGTTTTCAATTTTGTCATGTCACATTGTTGAACAACAGAAACTTCATGCTACTGCCATGTGTCAGGTGAAAGCCGGCGACGGCTACATGAAATGATAGAGCGAAATGCAACTTGTTATGTAGAAAGTTTCCTGGTCGACACGCAACCTGAAACAAAAAATCTAACAACTATCCGAATAGGTGTATTATCGGCAACCTTTCAAAAAAACAACATGGCTAGAGAGAAAGGATTGATAATTAGTAGTGTTTTTTATTGCTTGCATTATTGCCAGAGATACAAAAGCGATTAGCCCAATCATTTCCCTGATAAGATTATCTGCAGAACTGTTAAATAAATACTATCTCCTCCAGATAAGTACTAATCTTGTCACGTCAAGAGTTAATGAGAACAATGAAGGTTGGGGTTGGGCAATTTGATTTCTATATACCGGGGGACATGACATCACGATCAACGAAGGGGAGCATGCCATGACTGCGGACATTCTTGAACATTTCCCCGAATTTCATGTCTCGAATTACATAGCATAGCGTAGCATAGCATAGCGTAGCAGGGACACGGAACATTTTCAAAGTTTTGCGGCCATTTCGCGGTGCAAGAAATTGATGAGGTCACAGCAAATTATTAATGATGGAATAACTCTGTACTTTGATAAAGCTGGTGTCTTTTATTCATGGTCAAAAAAGCACCAGGGGATCCAACTTTCACCAATGTCGATATACTTAATCGATTCTTCCTGAGCAATTATTCAATGTGACTACAAAAATGAATTGGATAGTGTGACGGAGTTTACCTGCGGTATCTCTGTGTCTGGCCTGGTATGTGTAGAAGGCTGGAACTCGTTGTATGGGTATGGGCCGGCGATGCGATGCGATGGAAGAAATGGAACTGCCTTTCCAGGTGCATAAAATCCAGGAGAGAGGGAGAGAGAGAGAGAGAGAGAGAGAGAGAAAGAGAGGTTGAAAAGTTTCCTCGTGCTCAACAAACATACTCGTGTTATGTACACATCATGGAAATATGGTTACCAATATTGATAAGTAAAGTTGAGAACGATGGCAATGAAAAAGTCATGTCAGCCTGTTTTCTGAACTCGGTGAGGGAGTTTGTACATGCTACGAAGAAAGACTGTATTAATATTTTGCGTGTCGTTGGACCGTAATGCATAAAAGTCAGTAAAAGAAAGGAGCAGGAAGGCTTTTCACTTGATTGTGTATGTGGCTATTTGTATCGAAGAAAAAGCCTAAAATTTTCTTCATTGACTAAAACACCGTACTTTTGGTCTTGTCTCGTTTCAGTCTGCCGCCGCTTTTTCCTTCCTACTGAGAGACTCACTTTAAAAACTCTGACTCTGGTGGCTTGCGTGGCTAGTAATATTACCTCAATAATTTAATCGACCTTAGGTCACTCACCTTCCCTTCCCGTCCCTTTTGTTGTCTTCATCGGGTAATGCAAATGAAATACGGACACCCCTGCCCGATGAAAGACTTGAACAGTCCGGGTTAAATTATACTAACTGACAAGTCAGATTAGAATGAAGTAGCAATGTTACGGCCATCATTAGATATAAATTCATCCACATCCTCCTACTTTTTCTCATACTTACCTCTTCATGGCTCTGGCTCTCATGATCCATTCATTCAGAGAGTAGTGGAGTAGCTATGGCAGTAAATGTGGAGCGAGTGAGTCATGTGGATGGGAAGATAAAAATTCTGAATGAAGGTGGCATTGGCATTGGTTATGCATGATTTTGCATGTACATAGCAAGACTGGGCCATAGAAAGCCGCAGGAAAGAGCTGCTCCCACTCACGACTAGGTACACTCGGAGTGATAAGGAGGATAGGAGAGATTTCCAGTAGAATTCTGGGCGAGTTGGTATACCTGGTCGAGGTCTGATCCTCCATCTCGAAGTACGGAGCAGATGGGCAAGGCATGCCTATGTATGTTATGTTATAATTCCGATTCCGAGTGAAATGCTCAAGACGATACCTACCTACGTATGGGAAGCGGCAACGGCCTTTTCCTTTCACGAACACAGGGAATTTAAGAATAAAGAATGGCTATTACGTCCTATTGAGAGAAAATTTATTCCAAATTAGGCAATTCACATCTGACATTATACACCTTGGTACAGGCTCCCATTTGAAAAGGGGGTGTTTGTTGCAAGAAAATAATATAAATTTTCCGGTTAATTTCCCTTTATATTGAGGTCAGTTGAGCGAACGTTTTAGTACTTTTGCCTAAATTAAGATTTGTAAGGCTCAACCAGCTCGTATGGTAGAGTAAACATGGTGAGCTTCTGCTCCGTCCTTGGTCTCCATTCTTCGGGTGCATCTGCATGGGCAAGAGCAAAGAAAAAGCCCTTGATAAATTGTGTCTTTTGACGAGTCCTCCACTAACTTTCCAACTCGTGGCAGTTGTAGAAAGAAGTAATTTCCAGAGAAACACCATAGTGAGTGTATGTATATACATACATGGGGCAAAAGTGGAGAAATGTAAGGCAGGACGAAGATAGTGAAGGCCGGCAAGGAGAGCTGGAAGAGTGGAAAGGGACGGGAAGGCGAAATTGCTAGAGGTGGATATCACATTGAGCCAAGCATTTACAAAATTATACTATGTACTGAGAAATGAGTGGGAAGAACTCAAAGTGACTCTTTGAGCTCGTCTTTATTTGGTCCGATAAGAACGGTAATCAGAAGACTATGGGCTTGTTAATTGGTTGCCTTGCCTCGACTCATATGGTTGTTGGACGATTGCCCGTGTCTCGTGAATCTCTGTAGGGGCAGCGTCCTCTCAAGATCAATCAATTACAAGTCCCGTTTCTTTGGCAATCTGTCTCTCTCTTCTCCTACGGTACAAATGCTCCGTGTCCAATCCTATGCTCATCCGTGCAGCTCCGGAGCATGTAGTCGACATCTCCACACATAGCCGGATACATAGTTGGGTTTTTGGGAAAAAACCGAAAGGACGTGAACCATCGGTGGGGAGCAAGAGCTAAATCAACTCGGGGATTGATTTGCTGATGTCATTAAATGTGTGGATTCATGCTGTCTTGTGGTTTTCCCACCATTATTGGCTCCCATACTAAATTCTAGATTCCACTTAAATCGTATCTCTGCTGAAGATGCGATGAGTTTGCCACTGCCGTCTTGACGGCTATACACACGTACATATTCAGTGGCAGTCCCAGTGCGTCGCCCTAGTGCCGGTGCCAGTACCAGTACCAG
>JAAXYX010001455.1:0-22983 GCA_036851915.1 Ptenothrix huangshanensis | reverse complement strand
GCGTAGCACTTTTCGATGTTGGATAAGCGACGCATTGCTTCTACGAATTTGTGGATCAGCGCCACTTTGCACCGCACGAAAATTGGATAAGTGACATTTTGCCTCTTCACCGACGATATGGTTTTCATGTATTACTTCAGATTTTTTTTTAGAAAATGTAGATTTGAACATCGATGTTAAGGACGAGAGCGACTGCCTGTCTGCATGACTGTATATATATTGTATTTAAATGTTCTGCCAGTTATTCGATTTCCGTTTCCGTTGTGTTGCGTCAGATGGTTTCAATTACGAAATTTCAGATTAGTAGTATTTATGTTTTTTTAAAATTTGATTGAAACAGAATGATTTATTCAACCAACCATAGAGAGAATTAGAATCTATTCAATCCAGTTCAGTTATTTCCAGTCACTTCTAGTTTTTGTGTTGCCAGGTTTTATGGCATGGGCTATTATTTCTTCGCCTAATTGTGTATAAATACATCTATGTAATAATTATAATTACCTAGTTACAATTTGATCGGATTTATTTTTGGTTTTGGTGCTATACGTATATACTTATTACTGGCGATTACAATGACTCCGAGTCTAGGCCAATTACGGCTTATTACAACCTCAAGTTTGAGTTGTAGTTAGGTATTTTTAAATACCTATATCAAAGTTTCCACAATAAGAAATTTCATTGAGGAGGGCATTTAAAAAAGAAAAACGTTTTAGCCAGTAGTTGTCGGGTCTGATTAGGGTCGTACCTTTGGTCCTAACTTGGTCCAGATTCGGACCAGACCATGGCCCAAACAATACAAGGGGGAGCTATGGCTGCTTAAACTACCTCCATGACCCTTGAATTCGCTAAAGATGAGGTTTTCGAAAATAAAACGTAAAATAGCATGGTAATGGTAATAGCTGGAGGTTTTATTTGATGGCTACCAATTTGCCCATATTACATATTATAAATATTAAATATTGCACACATTTATAATTATTTTATCTGATGTGCAAAAACGCTACCTGCGCTTTCTATTATAAGATTGCTTTTTATGGCATATGGGATCCAATCTTGAGATCATACTTGAAATTGAGATTTTGAAAATAGGTAATTAACTAAGCAGAACAAATACCAACATATCCAGGGATAATTTTTATCAAAAACTGTATGACAGTATTGGAGTACAGTTATCTATTGTGAAAATTCGTAAGACCCACATATGGTCGCCAAATAATGCCACACTTTTCGACGTTGAATCTTATCCTTGCGTTATTTACTTTACGCCTAAATAAAATAGTATTGAACTGAATAGACTTGGCTCATTTATTGGAGCCTTTATTCCCTTAATATAAATGAGTTATTGTCGAAAGTAAAAATTTTAAATTTTAATACATCGATTATATTATACTTACATATTTCATAGTTTTATAGTTAGTGAAACTACGTTATATACAAAAGATGCTTGAGCCCCTTTGAAGCGTATTATCTAAACCCAGTCGGGGTAAACCCGGAGTAACACCTTGGTTGTTTTCGTGAAATTGCGTCTGAATTTTCCACAATTACTTATTAGTTGATTTTATAACAAACTGTTTGTTGCACATATTCGGGGAAAACATTAAGGTTTCTCAAGAACTTTTGAAATAAATAAAAATTGTGGTCCGAAATTGCAATCGAAATCGACCGATTTTTTAAAACTCGAAATTGTTTTGAGCGCCAAATATTTTAAATATATGTGCTTGACAAGATCAAGAAAGCCTTTTTAATCATTTTTAATCGTCGTTCTATTTATGTTTTGCCTTACTCGCTCCTTCCGCCCGTAAGTTGCAATGAATTGATCTTGAGTTTAAAGCGGATGTAATGTAACAGTTAAAGGGAGTTCATTGGATTACGGGGCTGTAGGAATGAGTATGTAATTTGAAAGAAATAAGGACAATAACAATTCTTTAGAAATTAAAATTCAAACGATGCAAGCGCAGACTAAGTACTGTGTATCTGTATTTTTCAAAATTTACACGAGATACAATGAAGTTTATTTCCATTAGCTCCCTCCTTGAACATTTTCTGGGTCCGTCACTGCCGGCCCGGACCATTGCGATCACTACTTATTGCACATGACTTTCGGCACAAATGTTTTTTGAACCTGATAAGAGTTTATGGATGACGCTGTTCGCTGAAATGACTTAAGAGTTGAATGACTGGCAGATAGAAGGAAACATTCATTTGCATAGCTCAATACAGGCCATAATCTGTAAATACAAGCTCATCGTCAATGCAGGAGTGGAGGACGTATAAAATCATAAACAGTCAATTGCTTAACGCATCGGTTTGGAAAATGTAAATGGCGATATCCGTATCTGCTGTAACTACTAGTATTTAAACTCCAAATCATCCTAATTATTACTCCTGTTGATTCCCGTTGTAGTATAAGCATCATATTGTAGTACTGAGCGATAAAGTTTTACATTTATTTAAATTTAGTTATACGAGTATATACATACAACTTTTTAAGTTTCATGGCTGGACTAGAGTTAACTTCAATCCTTAGGTGAAGATAATTTAGTAACCAAGGATATTGTTAGACAGGGTTCAGAAAGTGGCAGAAAGTGATAAGAACTCATTATAAATTTGAAAAATAGGCCTAAACCAAGGCGGCTGAACTGGCTATAGCCAGTGAAGTTTAGCCGTATTGGCCTAAACTAGCAAAAATCATTAAACCCATAGGAAAAACTAAATTACACGTATGTAGCACCCTGGAGGAGAGGAATATGATGGTGACGACGATTAACAACCGTTACATGAAGTACATAATTATCTCCCGTGAGAGACATAAATAAAGCCATGTTTCCAAACTCACATTCCCGTTTTTCCTTTTGTTCCAAGAACTCATGGCTACATATTGCTGTTTATCACAACTTAAAAACATAAAATACATTTCACTCTCGTTGTCTAGAATTTAAATTGGTGAGTATATATCACCATTTCTATAAACTCCACTTCTGTCCTTCGCCTTTTTTTCTGATTGAAAAGTTTTGTTTATTACGATTTTTGCTTGAATTTAGTTAAGACTAGTAGTATGTATTTGTTTTTTACTTTACATTATAGTAATCGTATTTTTTTGTTTCCTTCCAATCAATAAGTAGTGGAGTTTTTTTTTAAAAAAAAATAATCAGCAGTTTAGTTTTTGATCAAAACTTATCTATTTTAAAAGCATTTTAGGCATATTTCAGTTATTTGACAGTTTTTTACATTTTTACCAATTCAGGACACATGTTTTTTTCAGTAAAGTTTTTTTTAATAAGTGGCATTTACTAAACCCTGACTGTTAAGTTAAGATTTTTCTGTTCAAATTTTAACTTAACCTAATGATTTACGTCCAGCTGCCTTGGATTTACGTCAGCTCTAGTCTAGTCTAGCCTTTAAAGATACTTTTTACTTCACTCTAGTTTCACCTTAGTAATGAGAGCAGTGCGATAGAGTCAAACGCAGACATCACTTTGTGGTTGCTACAGCAATACAGAATATCTTATCGTTAACCTGAACTAAAGCATGAACCTTCATGCTTTTTCGAAAAAAGTACTTAATAATTTTCGTCGTGTTTCACAGAAGCATTTAGCTGACTATGTGGAAGACCGTTTTGCTGCCTTCAGCAAAGGCGAATAATCAGTTATTGTTCAAGTACCTATTTTTATTTGTAATTGTGCAAACAAATTTTGTACCTACTAAATTGCTTCCATACGAAGTGTGGTTTTAAATAAACGATTCCAAGTTAGCAACGTTTGCAATTTTTAATAAATAAGGTTTAACCGAAGTTACCTGTTTGGTTTCATCTAAGCGCTGTAAATAGGAATATTTGATCTTGCAGATTGCAGTTATTTAGTTGCTCCTCCGCTCTGATACGATCAGTAGATATTGTATCGTTTCTGAAGATGCAGAAGTTAATATCCTCTGAGAAATGTCATAACGTTACGAGAAGGATATTAAGTTTTGTACCTTCAACGACGATATGTAACATAATAGTAGGAAACCCGGCCCGATGTAGAAGCGCTGTATTGCTGTAAAACAAAATTGTAGAAGTTTAATATTATCGTACGTAACAAAATGTGACATTTCCATGGTGATATTTACAATATTCTAATATTACAGCAATACAGCGCCCTTTACCGCGGGCCAGGTTTCCCACTAATGTAGTGTAAACTCGCTCTTTTTATAGCTCTGTTTGTATTATTTGCATTTATAATTAGTTTTTACATTTCAATTTCTTTCCTTTACTCAAATTATTAATTATGTCATGGACTTATCCTTTACTATTTCTTAATGTTGCAGTTTTTTACGTACCTAAATATTTTCTTTATTTTCTTGGGCTTCCAAACTCTGTATTAGTAATTGCAATTAATTCCTGTACAGACAAATTTTGTAATAATTTGAATTATTTTTTGATCGCGATTGATTTGGTACATTATTCGTTATTCCGTATAATATGGTCGTATCTCGTATCTTTTGAAGTATACTTTATGAGGAATTCAAATGAATTATGAATAGTTTTGTTGACAACGAATTCGCAAAATTTTCTTAGCGTTGAGTAAAGTCAATCAAAATGTATCTCATGTGAAAACTAACCTCGATTGCGACTCTTTATTACACTAATTTCAAATTTTACTACCATTTTATTATTTACGTACCTTCCTTTAGTAATCGGTCGTCTCGATACTTTTTCTGAAAGCCGGTATGGTATAACTAAATATTTTTATGGATTAATTGTTACTGGTTTCAACTCGTTGGGGATTTTTAGTAATTTGTTTTAGTTTTCAAAAATATTAGGTATTTTTGTAAGTAGATATTTTTGTGTTGATGTAGTTATTCAGCAGCTGATTATTCAATCAAACAGACTTTTTTGGTGCTAGAATTTTGATCTTCATTCGTGATTTTCTGAGAATTTTCAATAAGAATAAAGGTATTTTTTATAACGGACAGTACACGGTGAATGATCACGGTACATTAGCGTTATACTCGATGCTTTGCAATAATTCATACATTTCAGCTTTACGCCCTAGTCGGCCTTAAAATTCAAACCAAATTTGAAGACGTAAAGGTACAAAAATGGTGCACCCGATGCTAACAAAAGCATTCCTGACTTGGCTTGAATTTTTTAAGATAAAATAAAATAAAATGAAAAAATTAATAGTAATTTAGAACCTAATATTTTGCAATGTTGATATCTTAGTTAAGGAATTTTTAAATTCTCCATACCTACAAGGGTGTAAGAACTGAAAAAGTAGGAATTGTAAAGCATTGAGTATACAGCAGTTATGTAAACCAATTGCATAAACTTTTTACACGTAGCAAACCGTAAATTTTCGATTAATTGCCCCGGCAATTATATACGCCCCGGGTATTATTAATGGTACGGACTTCAATGTCAAAGGGATGCGTTTATGCATTTTCTGGGTTCGGCAAGCCGGCGATTAATCGAGACCCGGTAATTTTTTAAGTCCCAGCAATTAATCGAACATTTACGGTATTTTATTCTCTCTTATCTTAAAGTCTCGTAATTTAACAATTGAATTTCGGATTTCAAGTTTAAAGTCAGAAGTAGAAACAGAGGGCTTATGTTTTATTTAGAATATTATCAGTCTGATGCATGGTGTCTTAACATAAAAAGTCCACTAAATATTTTGTTTAGGCACCATGGTCTTATGTAGCAAAAACATATCTTTAGGTTGTTACAATTAAAGTAGAAATATATAGTGCGGAAAGCGAAGTTTAAAATATCGGTCTTCTTGATGGGTGCAAATTGAGCTATATTTTCAACTGGCACACTTTCAGAAAATATGTATCCTTCCAAGTTTTCAGTGTTTAACACTTTTCCTTTAAACAATTTCAAAGAAAGTGAAAAGTACTTTTTACACATTTTTGAAAGAGTTATAATACGAACGAGTAAAAATGTGCTGTTTACACTGTTCTAAAATGCTAAACTTGCATTTTTACAAATAACAGGTACATAGCTATTGACACATTTAATTTTAACAAAAGGGTAGCTTTGTGATTATACAATTCAAAACATGTAAACATGATGTGAAATTATTGAACATTCGTAACACGTATGTATGTATGCCTATTCGATACACACGTTTTCTATATTAATTAACAAAACTTCTGCTTCATATGGCCTAGAAGCTATTAAGTGATTGTTTTTGCCTTGTTCAATATTATATGACTTCGGATTTCTTTTATGATTTCCGAAACAAATTCATATCATTTTATCGTGTCAGGAGCAGTGTACCCGATGTTTTACACGTTTGAACACCTTTATTTTATACGTGCGTCGACATGGACATCGGTAGACTTTTAGAATCTGTAAAAATACAAATATACGAACTTGAAGAAAGCAATAAGAAAGTTAGAACCAAACCTTGTCCCAGCCCTTTTATTAGCAATTTGATTGCAGTTTCTCTTTTAAAGATGTAACGTCATCGGGTATATATATATTTACATGCTAAGGTATTTACAGCTCTTTGAATGAGTTGAGTCCAACTACCATTGAGTACACGGCTAGTCCAAATGAGAGCGTGGACGACAGTATGTTCGTTGTTCATTGAGCTTTTTAAAATCCTAGCATCATTTGCACCCATACCATAAACTTTGATTTATTGCTGTCTACTAGATACGGAGCAGTTTGAATCACTATTCGTGTTTACAAAAAATATAATCATTTTACTGAATACTATAGTATTACATAAATTTTACCGTACCTTACACTTTTTTAATTTGATTTCAAAATTTCCTGACTTCAGGTTTTTATAGGAACTTAATTTCGAAATTTCTTTTGATTTCCTTCCAAATTTTTGAAAGAGATTAAAGACATCCAAAATCGAAACTATCTGAATGTGATAAACGTGACTACCATTAAAATAACCACAACCACTGGTTTCATTTCTAAGTGTTAAGTAATCTTTGAAAATATTTTCGATAACTATGATATTGGAAGAAGAAACAAATAGACATGCCCATTATTCTTCGAATATCTCTAGGTAATTAAATTTTATACAGAACGGAACTTGGTAACATGATTATTATCCTTATCAAATCAGGTACACAACTACACTACATTAGGCTATAAATAAAAAATATTGCAATGTTCGCATTTTCTGGGCCTGACAGCAGTAGCCACCAAACAGCTGAGCGCCCTTTAGAAAATAAAGATTCCCTACAGATATGTAATTACTTTTAAGCGTACCATGTCGTATTGTATATTGTATCATTGTATGAACGAAGAACCCTATAGATATAGCATGTAGATTTGCAAAAATGCATAGATATTTTTAGGCATAAACTATTCATATACTAATAGATCGATATATTGTAATTAAGAAATAGTTATTACCTATTCTACTACACAGTAGCGTAGATATAGACGAATCAATAATGATTATATACATTAAAATAGTAGTAATTTGTTCGACTGTATTAATACTATAGTAGCAATTATACATATTAAACCTTAATCTTTATAGTTAAGTAGAAAACAAAAACGAGACCCAGACAAAAGAAATAGAATAACTAAGTAAGTCCACAAGAGAGCAAGAGTGGCAACGTGAGTGAAATTGAAATGACATTTTTACACATTTTAGACACTTTTTGAAGAGGACATTTCAAACATAGAAAATAACTAAGAATAAACCTTTCACATCAAATTCGTCAGATGGTTCGGATTGTAAAATATCAAATCATCTGAAAAAAAGAAATAGCAACAAAAGATTAATCACTTTGTCAACGTTGTTTTTGAAAATAATTCGTAGAAAGATTGCTGGAATTTTAAAAAATGAAATGAAGATATAACTTTAAAAATTTATCAGGGAATTTTTAAATGTAATTACATATGAGTTGCAAATAATATGATTCAAGCCTGTTTTTATTTTGAATTATTGCTCTTTGATGTCGAATTATTTAACGATTACCGATGTTCCACTATTTTTTATTGTTCAAGTTAAAGATGTAATTTTTTGTTATTGTATTATAGTAGGTACATTTAATTGTGTGCTCTTATGTGTCATATATAATTTGACTGAAAAATACAAAACTTTTAACATTACCAGCACCTTCGTCAAGCAAAAAAGCTTCAAGGATTAGTTGTTAAATATTGCATATAGTTTGACTGTATGAAAATAAAATACATTACTTAAAATTAAATATGTACCTATTACTAATGAAACCTAATATAAGATCTATTTACACATTGAATATTGAGCTATTTATATGTCTTGTAAAAACACTTCCACCGAAGTAACACTATAGTATACCTGTAATGAACTACTTCACCAATGGATTCGTATATTCATACAAAATCGTAATTGTACATCGTCATTTTAAATTCGTAATTTCGTACATCTTATTTTAGAACACATTCAGATCGTTGGATTTTTCTTAACTACTATCCTTCTAAAATACATGTAAGTAAGTTGTAGGCGGTAAATGGGTACCTCCCATGTAATTAACTTGTCCTTGTAATTTTTGCACATAAATCCAACTAATCTGTCTAGTATGACCCACAGTTATTTCATTTTTTGAATACTTGCAAAATAATGCTTCGACCCTTTAGATTCTGGAGTACCCCAAGTACTCCAGTATCTAAAATTAATTATTACCGCCCCTCTAGGACGAGAGTGCTCATCTTAAAAGGTAAATTGCTCTCATTAATAACTACTGTTGAGGCAAACGAAAAATACCCCTTTCCAATTACCAGGTGATTCCCACTCTCAAACGCAACTAAGCGCCAAAAGTGGGAGCTATTTTTGAGACAGGCCCTCCTTATTCGCTATTTTAAAATCCCGCTCTCTAATTGTACTAGGATATTTTTTGTTTGCCTACGCAGTAAATCATACTCGAACCCTTTCATCGACTGTCATCCCAAAATATTACTTGTATAGAACCCAAAAAGTAATTTTTAAATTTTGCAGAAAAATGCACTTGTAAAAATTAGTAAGAAACTTGTTTCTTCGTCTTTGGAAGCATTTTTGAATCCGAAAGTTGCTCTAATCGTTGGTTTTTCAGCTGTAACTGAACGGTATTTATTTGCGATGGGAGTCGATGACAGCAGTCAGCACCCGTTCCCGGTATTTTAACATAAAAACGAAGTAATTCTTAAAATATTAGTCGAAATATTTTATGATATCTATGTTATTATCTTATATTCATTTATTTTTTTACCACAATGAGGTAATAGTTGAAATGGAGGGATTTATCTAGTAGTTCTTTGTAGATGACTAACGTAAACACGATGGACGTAGCAGTAATCGTCAGGTGTGTAGGTATTAGACCAATTGAGAAAGTTAAATGAAAAGTAAGTTAAACAACATTACAGTTTAATTTAAATGAAAATAATAGGTTTACCTGAATAAATAATTACAAAAAATGTAATGGCCATAATACCCAAATATAAATTTCGAACTTCTGAATCTAAAGTTAACTAATATTTGCACTAACTACATATATGATTAAGTATTTATATTAAAATGACACAGGAAGTATGCTATATTTTGAGTAGATAAAATAATTAGAAGCATCTTTCTCACCAAATTTGGAATATTTGGCCCTATTTAATAAACCACAAATGATGATCTACACTGGAGATACCCAGTGAATGTACATTCAAATCAATAAGTTAATTATTAATAAAATTAATAATAACAAAACTAGAAGTGCATTTTTTATCATAATGCATCCACAGCAGTTATACTTACGACAAAACCCTGACATCAATACAATACCAACAAACTTGGTAAAAAAGAACCAGTTTTTATAGGAATTCGAACTACTGTGTATTCCTAATTATAATATAGCATAATAACATAAAATTAATTATATAAATAATTATAGCTACCGTTAACCGTCACCTTGTCTTATGTGACTAATTAAAAACTAAAAACGATTACCGTCGAATGTGGAATGTCAATGTATGTCCAGTGGTCTAGTGTTATATTTATATAATATTACCTATAAGCGTATTTTAGAGGGTTACATCACTCTGAAACTACATTTGGTTACATGAATTGACATATTAATTAGTTATTGATTCTAAGGAGTAGTTAAAATTCTCATTTTCTTCAGTGAGTAATTAATTACTGTAATTTTTGTAACGACATCACTTAGATGTGGAGA
Source organism: Ptenothrix huangshanensis (assembly GCA_036851915.1). Lineage (NCBI taxonomy): Eukaryota > Metazoa > Arthropoda > Collembola > Symphypleona > Dicyrtomidae > Ptenothrix > Ptenothrix huangshanensis. The sequence goes on along the minus strand of JAAXYX010001455.1, from coordinate 12,846 downwards.
TTTGAGAGATATATATATACATATAATTATTACCTACCTGTATTATTTCTTTCTTTGGATAATTACTTATTACAACTATAGTTCATATATCTACGTACGGTACAGATAAAGGCACTGCAAAAGAATTGAATCGAACCCATGAGATAAATTCCTCGAATAATTTGACTAGAATGGGTGGCTTGGCTTTGGTTTAGGTGCAGAAATTAAATTACGGATAAATTGATTAATTCAGTAATTAATTCATCTTGGGAAAAGGTTTACATTTTACTGTTATTTAATGTAGTCCGCAGATTTGTTAATCTTTTTTCGTTCTTACTCTACACTAAATAATTACTTACCTTGATCTTAGTTCCTTGATCAAGATAGTAAGCTTAGCATGTTTAAGTAATTCATCACCGAATTGTATAATTATGTTATGCCAATAATAATTATTATTGTACAATTATTATTATATTTAGTTATCATCTAAAATACCCAGTTTGTTATTATAATGATGATTATGATTATTATAGTAATCTCTATCGAATTCGAACTGAAACATTAAATCAAAATGTTGTCCTAACAGTAACACGATTTGAATTTTCCTTTTTTGTCGCAGATTTTCAGTTTAAGTATTACATCTGCTGTTATAATTAATTAATGTTATTTTTACTTTTTATTTTGGTGTTAACCTACGACTCGGAATATGTTTAGTTGTCCGTGTGGAATGCCGTGTAAGGTTTCATGTTACTTGTGCCTACCCGAGCCGCAAAAGTTAATAATTCATTATAATTTCCTTCCGAAACCAAACTTCATAGTTTACTACGAACTTTATTTTATTGGTTTTGTCAAGATGAATTAAGCAGATAATATAGATTATAGTTAGCTATACTCCTTCATGTAAATATCTCGCTTAAAGTATTACGTAGTGCATGCCAGTATAATTGTACAAATATAACTACATATCTACCTAAATCGCCATTTTCGTAGTCTTTGGTACTTACAACTACATTCTAAACGTTTATCTATTGACTTCCTTGGAAACAGTGAAAAAATTTAATTGGTTGCGTCTTCTAAAAACAGTTAAAAAGTACTATTACAGAGTTCATGAAAGCTAAACGTTTACCGTAGGGGGAGAACGCCTAATGGTGACAGGGTCTCATCATCCCCTTGATTTTTAAGAGCCAGTTAATAAAGTTATAATCATAGCAAGATAACTGGGCTGTTGCTCGGCTTACAACTCTGCTACGGTTACTGATACGCGATTGTTAGTAATGTCGTTAAGATGCAAAAAAACTAACGCATAACTAAGTTTCCGAAGTCCCAATCTTAAGTCTGTTACTCATCTGTAGTAACAGTACTCACACGGGGATTTTAAAATCGGGCTTCGGAGGGTGTACGTATCCATCTGAGAATTTTAGTACTTTTTTTTAGCTTTGAGTAAGTCGGATACCAAGCAAGGTATAATTAGGGTTTGGTTGGTTGGTACTTTTAAAACCCCGGTAACTTCCTGGGAACATATTTTTTCTCTGCGGACTTCGCTGTCCCCTGTAACTATAGCATTTTTGCTTCCCAATCACTTCGCTAAATCGCTCATCGGTGACGATGACCTCCGCCGCCATTGCAGGAAAACAAGCATCAAGAACTTTTTCCTCGCTTTTTATTTTACCTTTATAAACATCAAGGACAGCCGATTTTATTTTGTCAGTTCTCCGCAGAAAAAACTAGTTGGTAGTGTACCTATATATGTTTAGTCGAGACTTTAAAAGTTCCGACCAACCTGATTGCTAACTTTTTTCTAAAAACCTTGGATATGAAGGTAGCTGGAGTGGTTCTTTAACAGGTACGTTCATCTGAGAGTTTTCAAAAAGAAACTAAGGGTGGAGGCACTTTTCGACTCCAGTCAACAAACAATTGTTTGATAAATTTGTGTCATAATTGTTTGTTGATTTCGAATTTTCGAATACTTAAATCCCAACCAATTTTGGGTAAGAAAATCATTTTTTGGACTATTGGACTTCGCAGTAGCGGTTTTTTTGTATTGCTTTTTGTGATTTACAATGATTACAACTTGCAACTTAACTTTGAGGTTCAATTTGAGTGATTGTATTTGGTTTCCATCGTCCATTTGAGGGACATGTTAAAAACCTCTTTATAACTTCCCATCTCAGGCCTAAACTAAAGTTCTCGTTAACCTGGGGCTTGCTGACATATGTAGTAAATTAAATCAAGATTCATGGACAGTACATCCCGGAATTTAGCGCATACTTTTCTTTCTTTAAAACGTACCTGTAGTCTTCGTTCTGCATCTATGGATACAAAACTGGGGGTCCCTGAGTGCAGAATTTAACGAGAAACCTAAAGTTATCATTCTTTGCTTGATAGGTACTTTGCGGGTAGGTACTTTTTTAGTGGGATAGGGAGTCCTGAAAAGTTGCATGGATTAGGACTCAGTATTTCTGAGAGTTAGTGCTTTTGATGATTTAAACAAGCAAACAAACAACAATTTTTCGTTAGAATTAAGTTAACGGTTCAGTGCGACAGCAGCAAAATGAAAAAATTCCATTGGCAGATATTTATTTCGGTTTCCACCTTAAGGAGAGACACTACAGTCTTAGTATTAGCGCAGCATTAATGCGATTGTATTGATATGCATAATAATTAGAATTTAATTCTTTAATTTCTTCTAAACGTAGATTTTAGTTTTCAGTTAATACAATTAACCAAGGTAGCTGGAAATCGTTCTTCAATAGTTAAGTCCAGCTATCTTGACAGTTAACATTTAGGTATATTGGTTTGGATTGGTTTGGTTTGTTGTCCCATGTTTTTGAATGTTGCTCTGTGGTCTGATAACTAACATAATTAAGCGTAACAATTAATAATACGTAATCCATTTTTTAACACGTAATCACAGTATTCGTTGGTTGTTTACTTCTAGTATTCAGTAGATATCTAAAGAACATCGTCGTAGGTAATGTCGATTAGATTTTCCTAAATGATTAAAGATCCTGTAAGTAATGGGTCATACTTTAGGCGTATGTACACACTGCAAATACATAAATTCACCATTCATCATCCTTCACTCTTACCTTCCTTTTATACCACTATATTTACGTTCTATGATAATTTCATGAATATGATCATCTAATGCGTTCAAGTCACAAGGTTAGTGTCGTTAAGGTGTGGAATTCTCTAATTTCCTTATTGAAAGTTTGCTGATAATACGACACCGTCGTTCTAGTAACCAAAAGGTTTTGTATAATATGAACTCATCTCGGATGCGACGATTTTGATTTTTCAAAAATAGATAATCCCTGTTTGCAACATTATTCATGTACATAGCTCTAAACCGTGGCATCGTGATTAACATCAATGAACTAAATTAACTTCGAAGTGTATTTGTATAACATCAAATCATAAGTAAATAATAGCGTCATATCATAAGTAGATGTAACATCCTTAATTTCAGCAGGAGCCCCACGACTGGGCTGCATATGTAGGTCGTTCATCAAGACTGTAGTATTGTTGCCTATTGCCTATCTACCTATATGTCGTATTTATAATTATTATTCGATGTGTAAATTGTAAATATCAGCTTCAGTATGTTTTCTTTTTATGCCTCGTGTCGTCGTTTCTCGTGTGCGTTGTTATTTTTCTTGTATTACATTCGCGTGTCGTTGTTTTCGTCTTATTACTGTTACTGGTTGTGGTTGTGGAATGAAATTTTTGGAAGATGATGCAAACGGGGGGAGACGTTGGTTGTTTTCTTGCTTGAGGCTCAGCTCTTGACCATTTGGCATTGGCATAGTATTTTATTTGGAGCCAATTTATTGCGCACATACCTACTACTCCCAATCTCTCAATCACTCACTATTCAACTAACCATGTCATACAATATCATTCACATACAATATAAAATACTTTGCCCCTACGGTCCAGCAATCCAAGACTAATACATACGAAGTAGGATGTCTGTTCACGTCCAGTGTTTAGTCCTTCCATGATAGTAGACAAAAAAATCCTTTTTCCTCGTTAATACTGCAAGTAACACATGCATATAATGATGTGTAGTATATGTTTAGGACATGTTTCCATTGCACTGCATTCCTTTGCATTTTAAATGAATGACATCTAGATGGATAGACTTGGATGGACTTGTCATTTCATACCCCTTGCCACGTCTATAATGATAATATGCAAACCAAGGGCTAATAACGCTATAATAGTAAACCAAGTTCTATGGTTTCAACTGTCATACCTTAAAATCGACAACGCAAATCGCCGCTTGTTTTTGTCAACGAGGAATTCTTCTAGGCGTCTATGTCCATACGATGATTCACAGTCCATCGTCCATGTCATGTCATGTCGAGTGTAGAATGTGTGGATGTGGAAGAAGGAGTCATGTGACAGTCTCGATCTTCTTACTTCTTCCTACCAAGGGAAAAACTTTATTAAGGCACTGTTGCACAATCGCAGTTGCCAAATGACACAGTATACGGAACAATATCTTTTTTGAATGGATTTTCATTGGTATCTTTTTTTCGGAATACTTTTCCGTTCCAAAAAGCAAGTATGAATCTTGATCATGAGTCATGATCATGGATATTGTGTCATGCCAAGTGGAATATGGTGTAGAATACTACGTACCTATGTACGTATTTAATTAATACCAATACAAAATTTGGCAAATATTATTTTAGGAACTAGCTGAAAATAGTTGAACTTGCAATTGCAAGTCATTATCATGGAAATCTTGTTTTTTCCATTGAGTCCATGTATTAACCAAATAGAATCAATATTGTGACGAGTTAACGTGATTGATTCCTTTGAAATACTGAAAAAATTACCTTTACTGGGTCCATTTTTTTCTCGTTCTTGCATTCCATATTATACCCAGTTTTTTTATGCTGATTCCAAATCCAATACAATTTTCATACCACATTAAGCTAGCCGCTTCTGAGTCTGACCATTAGTTCTAACATTAGGACTGCAATTGGTAGACAAGTTTAGCATGTAATTGAATGATTCCCTGGAAAGTCGATGTTTGTGACTTAACAAATGTTATAAACCACTATTTCGTCTTTGAATAGGCAGCCCACATTAAGTGCATTTTTCCTTAACTGCAATCAATGCTTTGCTTCCTGAACCTGCCGCCATACGTTTTGATTGTAGAGAGGCGCGTTTAACGTGGTTTATACGTAGGGAAAAACTCATCTAGCTTGGGTTACATTTTTATAAAATTGCGTTTAACATGGTTTGTATCTTCACCGACGATTTGTACTTATTTCATGGAAGACGTTCTAAATCGAGACAGCGTAGGTAGTTTACACTACATGCTACATTTAGGTTCCTATTTATGTAACAATTGTAAAAGAAAAATCGGGAAGCTAAACTATAGAAGAAAAATCTCAATTAGTATATAAATGATTCTGAATTTTTTGTTATGAAAAAAGGCAGTTGGTACGGTATGTATTTACCTCTCGAGACATTATACTTGCATCATCTACTATGTATACCGATATATATATATTCCATACGTATATATCCGACCACAGACAAAATTCTGAGAAAAAGTTTGGCTCTGTATACTTTTGGCATTATGAATTATCTACAATTAGCATGAAAGTATACATCATCGGAGCGTGTCCTATTTATGTTTTACCGCAAGGGCCATTACGAATTACCGGCATGTTTTTTGTCTTGTTTTTTGCGAATTCTTTGAGTGTGATGCAACGCCAACTTCCAGGAAATCTCGCACATACAGATATGGCGTAGGTAAAACTTCGTCGCCACTGTGGTATTGATATTGATTGAGCACTCACAAGTAATATTTGTGGAGTCTCAAACGTTTTTATTGTCATTCGCGAGTACTGATTAATTGGTTGGAATTTTGAGTTCTGGTAATATCCAACCCTTCACTGTCTAGTAAAAACCCGGCAATAAAAAATAAAGCTCTCCAGTCACAACCTCAGTCTCGTGACTGCAGGCTAAACTCCTAGGCAGCCTTCGGAGAGAAATGCGCACAGTAAAGGAATGCGCACGTATAATGATGACTGGAGCTAAGGCTCCTAACAAACAACAACAAGAACACAGACACGTTACATTTCCTGAAGATAATGTAGCATTAGGCCAGACCTTTGGTATCCTAGAAGTAAGTTTTCAAAGCGATGAAGATCAAGAGGAACTGTTTAGCTCTCCTGAAACTCCAGAATTCGAAGATCCCGAAAATGCCGTCTAGCATGATCCCGAAAATGTCATCGAGCATAATCCCGAAAATGCCATCGAGCATAATCCCGAAAATGCCGTCGAGCATGATGACGAAGATGACGATCTTGATGATGAAGATGAGGAGGATATGGAGACTGAATACAGAGACGATGAAGATGAAGATAAGAAAGATGATGACGCAGATCCAAATCCTATCAACAATTCATCAGACAGTGAAGAGCTGTTTGACGATGCACAGAATTTCAGTGGTGAAGCACCAAGTGCCGATGACACTGAACCCGTCAGCGAGCCACAGCCAGGGACAAGTAGTGGGAGTAGAACTGAAATACCTACTTAAACTGCTACTAGTAAAAAAACCGAGAGCTCCAAAGAATGAATCAAAGTTTGTAATGCATAAAGCAAACGTGTCAGTACCTTATTTAGCTTATTTCGTCATGGTATGATGAAGCAATAGGTTCTTTCCTCATGTCATCCTAGTTATGTTACGTGTTATATCTCATTCTAATTTTTAAAATTGGTATGTGTTAATGCTACTAGCGTTTGATCATTATTTTCGTTTTCCTTCCTCCCTCCGTTGAATATTGTAGTACTTGACTTCTGTGTCGTAATTTGTCATCTCTATAACTCCCTTATGTTTTCAAGTCTATTGACTTTTAGTCTTGATTTTTTGAATTACTTACCTTACTCGTGACTGTCTTAGTATTTATTAGTAGGTACCTATTTTAATAAGCAGTTACTGTCTTTTTTGTATGCCCCACGCATAAGTAAGTTTACTTGCATGAAATGTATAATTTTTATTGAATTTTGATGATGTGATGTGCTGTACATTCCAGAGTTAAATACGCGATAGATTTGTAAAATTAGCTCTTACGACAATTGGGTGCGCGACACAATGTCACTTTACCAACGACATACCTATAGGTACTTGGCTTTTAAATAGTAATGCGTATCTGTAGGTTGCTTCGGAAAAGTATCGAAATCCATCTTGTAGGTTTTTGTAGTCAAACTTGTAGTATTACAGTTGAAAAAAGATACAAAAAATTGTTATTCAGGGAAGTGTCAACTGGTCGTTTGAAAGAATGCAAATTATTGTAATTGCGCATTATTGTCATACTCAGTCAACAAATACGTGAAGGTTGTCAAGAGAAGACATTTCTTATCCACTAAGTAAAAACAATATGTGATTTGAAAGTAGTCAAACAAAATGTGAGAGGGCAAACTATTTCAGCTAGTGAAGTTTAAGCCAACAAAAATGTGATTGTCAGTGTTCCCCTTTTTAATAAATAACGAAAGAGTGTATGTATCTGGCAGGAATATTAGTTTAAAAATGTAATTAACAGTCTGTGATCTTTTTTAAATTGTTTGAAGGCAGTATGGCCACGTAATTCCGAAAAAATGCAACACTCCTTTTTTATGCCTTGATGCATACTTGGAAATACACTTCCACAAGTACTTCTGCTGCTCTTTAAGATGTATTTATGTTTTGACTATTGTTGTACACTTGTTGAAAGGTCATGTAGGTATTGAAACTTTTATCACTACATTGTAGAAAGGTATGTCTTTTGGATTTCCTTGCATTTAAAGTGTGAACTTATGATGAATGTAGATAGAACTTCCCGCTACCAGCATTGTAAAGATGCTGATAGTACAATAAACAGCAGAGCAATCGAAGCCGAGTAAGCAGGTATTGTAAAATGCATTGACAATTGCATTTTACAATCCTCACAAACTATGCTGCCACATCCAGAAGAGCTGACCCGTTTCCTGTCCTCATTCTGTCCATGGTTTACGAGTTTAAAACTCCAGCAAGCTATGGATTCTCGACACACAGTTTTGTTCATTATGTGATGCAATGCATTTTGTATTTTGTGTCAATGTTCAGTTTTATGTTGTATTTGCTGTAAATGCACAAATCAGTAGAAACTTTAACATTAGCTTTAGGAATAAACTAAGATGGACTTTTTAGTCTGGTAAGAGTATCCGAAGCAACAGGTCGACTTTAAACTTTGCCTTTATTTTTACTGTCCTAAGTTACATTTTACTTGAGACCGACAAGTATGTACTAGTAAGTTCATCGCATTTATTTCTAAATGCATTCATACTTAGGTAGGTACAGAGAAATAGTGATTCCTGAGTTAGTGTTTAACACACTATTTCATCATAGAACTTGTGTTTATATATCTAGGTTATTATAATTAAAGTATGTAATTATAAAATAATGAATGATTTACAACTTTACCACTTAGAAGTGGTTTTGCTTATCGATAGGCTGTTCATCAGGTTCGAGTTTATACAATTAAACTAATGGCATAGGCATAACTTTGGCTGCTGGGTAGCAAAATAAGATTTACGATTTACGCATCACGAATAGTTACACCTACTGTGAGTGCCTATACCTATACATACCTCCCTACTAGGTATGTTCATGGGTACAGGTATGGGGTAAGCTAATGGTGACGAACCACTGTGGCGTTAGCAGCAGCTGTTTTAGTGGTCTGTAAGAGTCAAGTTATTGGACTGAAGGAGACCAACATCAGATTTCCTTTTAACTTCACCACTGATGATCTCATCGGCTGAGCAGGTGTTTCCTTTTCATCCACTTTCAGTCATTCATTGAAAGTCTTTCCTCATTTGATTCATTCATAAAAACTTTACAACCATCAGCTACCAACTGCAGCAGTTGTGCACTACGGGGTACGCACTCAGTGTCCGTTTACTTACATGTATGTATTATTATGTATATATTTATGATCTTGCACATTAGTTGAATGTTTCAACCTCAACTAGCAGTCAGTACATAGTATTGGTAGCCTTACTCGCTCAAGTTCAACGCTTTGGCTATCAAGTCTTTCTGTTTTTAACGAAAATGGGCATACATATTGTCGATTAAGTATCACAAATGAGGTAAGTCCACAAATTTCTAGAAACAAAATGGAGCATGTCCATAAATTCTTAACGGTCCATGCTAGGCTTAAGAATATAAATCGGGCATAGGTTGACTGTCAACCAGATAATAAATAAATACCGGGATAACTTCTTACTGTAACTCTACGAGCACATGGTAGAAACTTTGCACAGTAAAGCAGGCGCAAATGAATTTCAAATTTATTCAATTTAAATTTTTAATGTTTGAAATTTTCCAAAAATGAGAATAATCTTGAACCAAACTGCTCCATAGCTAGAAGCACCCGTTATCGGGGTCCCCCAGTTCGTCTTGTCCTCCTTAACCATGTCCCATGTCCAGCTATCTTGGATGCACTACTTGCATGTTGTTCATAGTAACTCCCAAAGCAATAACAGAATATATCATGGTTTGTAATTAACATTTAAATTGATTTTCAGTAACACTTATAATTATAATGCTCAGAAAGTTATTAACCACGTCTTCTATTTCACGTGATGCGATTTAACAACTTTTGTAATGGACAGACGACTGTTTTTGAAAAATATTATAACACAAGCATTTAAGAATGTTTTGCATTTCGCTTTGACGCTTTTTCTATACTAATATTAAGAAGGATACAGTACCTAACTATTTTTTGGTTGTAAAGAAAAAGCGCATAGGCGCTTAAAATCATTTTAATGATATCTTGAGAACCCGTAATTATGTTTAAGCTTAATACTTATATTCTGTAGTAACTGGCATCTAACTTCTTTATGTAATCAAACCCTTAGTAAAACTGTGGATCTCTTGCAATCACATGAAGATTTGTAAGCACATGGAAATCTGTCAAACAGTATATAGACTAAAATAAGACACGTTTCGTAGGACCAGGAAATAAAACGTGTAGTTGGTCCAGAGGGCAAAGTAATCAATATTAAATGTTTAACCCTGAACTTTAAAGACAATCACAACATTTCCCTACCACTGAACCAGAACGTGTTGCCTAATTGCAGTTTCGGGCCCACAGGTCACAGGTTCATGTCATTCTAGTCGTCGTTATTTAACTTACAGTAACACCAAGCAAGTGTTGTTATCTAAATTATTCTGTCTGTAGTCCATAAAAATATGTGCCTACATATTAACACGTTTCTATGAATATCAGTAAATTTTAACCTAGCTGCCAATGCAAGCTGCAAATGTAAAATAAGGAATAGTAATGCAATGGCTCTATTGTGCAGTGAATGACTTTGCATTATACTATATTTTTAGGTGATTTTAATTTTCTCCATCCACACATTGTTTAAAATAAGTAGAATTTGATTTTTATGCTTAATTATTGTCATCTTTTAGACAAGTGTGGCTCCTTATTTATGCACAATTAATTCGTTCCTTTTCGAACTTGTGTGTAGGGAAGTATTAATAAAGTAATGAAATTTCGCTATTACTTTTCGTTAGACTCGTTTTGTCTTTCGGTCTTACGTAGATAAAATGTCTAGATTCAGAACGGGTAATTAATTTCGGACACAAAATGTGAATGTGTAAAACGTTTGAAGTAATTAGTGACTGATTTCAAAAGGTGTAAAACATTCTGGTTCTATCTGCAAATGGATTTCATTTCAGTACCAAGGTACATTCATAAGTAAAGGCTAGCAAATTATCAATGAACTTACTTGAAATTCAATTGATCGCAAATGCATTTTTATTTCTTACATGTTTCGCCTGCATATATGTACATTGAATAATAGAAGGGAGTTCTCCCCATCACCCAGACCTTGCCCTTAGGTTTAGTCGGAATTTTCGGTGCACACCTGTGGCACAAATTAGGTTTAAACCGCGCAGGAAAGTAACCCGGGCAAATCGTGCAATGGACGTTGTCCTGAGCAAAAGACCTTCGAGAATGCCTGATTGCCATCTTAGTGGCAGGAATCCCAAGCTTACAATTAGCGGCCCGGGGTTCTTCAAGATCGTAACCAATCATAACAATAACTCCATCAATAGGTTCTTTCCGCCGTGATGCGATATGTGGTGATGGTGAGAAGAGGATTTGGAATATTGGGATTTTGGGAAAACGAAAAAGTCAGACGGAGTTTTGGAGGAACGTGAGGAGAGAAAAATGTACATGTTGGCGCCCTTTGTATTGTCATATTATAACTATTCTTATTAAAGAGAATTTGGAGAACAAAATATTCACCTTTTGACTTTGAGTTTTTAAGCATTTTCTTGGTCATTGTCATCCTTATTACGACCATCTCTACAGCGTAACAATACTTGTAGTCAGTGCGCCCTTTGTGTGAAGTTTACATAGGATCATAGTTTCCATATTGAATATTTCACCGTATTAATTCCAGGATCAGTAATGGCATCCGGGTCAGGGAGTTGCATTTTGCACTGTTTCGCAGTTACTGAAAATACCTATGTATCTACATACATATCTACATTGCTATACATTTATTTTTTTTAGTTATTTCTTGTGTAATTACGTTTGCGCAGTTGCTTTTTTCTACTGTAATATTCTTGCTTAAGTTTTGGTCTTTATGTACCCAATCCACTAATCCTGCCAGGGGTACAAATACATGAAGAAAGTAAACAGCGCATGGCACCGTACGATAATGAATAATGAAAGTTGGACTAATAATGTAAAGCAAATTGACTTTCATGTCTGGCTTGAAATGCATTACCCGAAAAATTGCTCGTTTGTGGATTTTTTGTATGACTCCAAGACTAATTTACTATTTGACTTTTATGAGTGTTATGTGACTTGTTAATAATTAACAATGCATTCGTTCGATTGTATAAAATAGCTCAATTCTTTATTTCGAATGTATAGTCACAGCAGGTGTTTGACTGAATAAACTGGGATAAAGGTACTTGTATTATCTAGTTTAATTTATCATAAAAATTCCTTTTAACGTCAATTGCGTCTGTATTCATTATTGACGTCAATGAAGCGTCAAATAAATAATTTTTGAGTGTCTGGTCTCTGTCACTGTAAAGAAGGGTCATGTCCCATAGATAAAAGGAATGGTATAGAAACTAAGTCAAATAGCTTTGTATCTACATCCACCTGTACCGTTAGAAAAACGTCGGTGATGAGGCATAGTGTCGCGTACACAATTTTCGTAAGATACAAGGTAGCCCTCGTGCACATTTTCGTACAAGCAATCTGTCGCCTACCAAACTCTGGAATGTGAATGCGAACGACAGAGTGCTTATCTGAAAATCTGGCTTTCGTCGTAGACTAATAAGATAATCAGCCCAAGTCAGTCAGACTACGCAGAAAATATTCGGACAGCTTTCTGCGAATCGTTCAAACCAGTTCGTCATTTCAAGAGAATTTACCTAAGTTCTTACGTCAGTCGATGTTCGTAGTTCCCATAAAGCACTATGTAACTCCTGGTATGTAAAGTACATAGAATTACAGGCAAAAAACTGGTTCAGCAGTCCGAGAGCAAAGCTACATAGTAAGCTACTGAACAATAATGGTGTGTTTACATTGCATTTAATTATAGATAAATTTGTTTGGCTCATGCCTGAGTAAAATTAAGTCACGATTTCAAAAAATTAAAAATCAACCAAGTTATATTGTGGTAGTAATCTGTCATAATGCAAGCGAAATTTTCTAAAGCGAAATTAATTAAATACTAATTTAGAAATTCAGTTCATATCTGTGCAAACCAGGGATCTGAATAAATAAGCATAAAAAACAGTATTAGCACCAAATATTTCTAAAAGCATAAAAAATTGAAATGATCGTA
>JAAXYX010001454.1:0-22985 GCA_036851915.1 Ptenothrix huangshanensis | reverse complement strand
ATCTCGACCCTTGAGATGCGCCCATGAGCATCTCTGAGATGCTCCTGGGTGCATCTTCGAAATGCTCAGATTAGTAGATTCTAATTCATTTTTTACCGTGTACGTGCACTTCCCTATGTACTTGTGCTTGTCTTCTCTACCACTAGACTAGATTACTGTCCACTCACCTATGCTGGCTGGGATTAGGATCTCATTAACAATGTCTTACGTTTACGTGACCGCAGGCCATCATCATAGTTCCTTCGCTTTGCTTTTGTTGTCCATATTGTATGTACTTCTAGTTCAATTGCCAGAAGCATTATGCCCACCTTCATGCATTATTATGAATTATGAACTGCTAAAATTTATTACCAAAAAACACTGGAAAATGTTCGGTATTACATATGCATGTTACAACATTTATTCATTCATTTCAAAACAGTTTCAGTATTCAGTACATTTAGTGTAAAAGGGTAACTTAAAAACAATGAATTCAAAATAAAGGTTAGGAAAAATTCAAAATATAATAATTAAATGATAACAGGTAATTATATCTTTACGTCAATATAATAAATCATGAATAATTTGGAGTGAACGAGCTACCACAATTATAGTAAAGGCATTTAATTTTAATGACCTCTAATTAGGTAATGAAGGGAAAATAATAATAATGCGTAACGTAGAACTTTTTGATCTGAATTATAAATTAAAGAATATCTACAATTGCAGGGAACTGCCTAATTAATCATATAAAATGAAATGCGATACCATAAACTAAAAAAATCGAAATCAAAAATCAATACATAAACATAAGTCGGAGACATACATTTTAAGTGATCATAAAATACATTCTGAGTCTATAATAATATACGTAATTAACAGTTAAGACAGAGAAGGAACACGATACACGCTAGGAGTAGCAATTATAGCAGAAAAAAATTATTTCAAAAATTGCACATATAATTTCACATCCACTATGACAAAGACCCAAAGAATGTAACGTAAGCATTTAACACTACGAATTTTGTACAGATCTAAAAATCAAAATGATAAGATTTAAACCCGTATTTAAATCCACTGCATTTTTGCTAACAATATAATTACTTAATTTTATATAAATATATAATTATAAATGTAATGTACTAGTTTCTGTACTTTACATTGCTTTTTTGCATTATTCTTTTTGCCCACATTATACCCAATTCTCTGTCATCTTCACCATGCGGTATCTGTATCAGTAACTTTAATTTTAGTTGTAATCGTAATTATACTTCATATAATTAATAATTGCCCTTTAATCCAGTCAGTCAGTTCATATTTTGATTTTCAGTAGGTATACGAGACGGTTATACGTGCTAAATAATAATAAAATTCCTCGAATTCTAATTACTATCCTATTAAGTATGTAATTACTATCATTACACCTATCTGCATTATGAAATAAACGGAGATACTTTCAAAATGTACTTTAAACTGACATGGTATAGTTAAATTATATCATGTTGTATTATCAAGTAATTATGCTATATTATACCTAATAGCCTAATAGGTACGTACAACACGAACATGGAACAATGAAATGAGCTAGGTGTATTGAAAATTGAACTGAAAATTGCGAAAGAGTAAGTCTAAAATGTATAAGCTCGTCAATATGAAAGCTTACTCATTTGCCAGTTACTTTTTCAATCGTCCACCTTCAAATCAACCTTAATTAATAGGGCAATTTTTAAATGGTTTATTTTTGTTTTTAAAATAAAATTGTATGCATTCTAGTTATAGTAATTTAACTATTTAACACACCACATCATTAAAAAGACAACTCAAACGAGTAGAAAAGAAAAGCAAAATTATTTCAATTCTTTTCACATAATGTAATTAAATGTAAGTTTTACAATAATTATTATAATTATCAACCACCACCAACGCAATGGCCAAAATAAAGTGCGGACGATTCCTGCGCTAAAATTTGAAATGCGTGTAATTTAAACGTACTTTTTTAACACATAAGTAATTAGGTAAAATGCGCACTTCATTTTCAGTAAATGCAGTTTTGTTTTGCCTATTTCATATAAATAAATATACTAGAGAAAATCCCAGTAATGAATATGTAATAACATAGACCTAATTTTAATATGTACATTACTTAATAATAGGGAAATGGAATATTGTGAAATCAAATTTACCACAACACATTGTCATACCCATAAAACTTGTCAAGGTTAATCTCAAAATATTTAAATTTAGCTGACAATAATAAACTAGTTTGTGTAGTACATAGCTTGCTTGAATTCATAATAATCGGTTGTAACATAATTATATCGCTTGTATGTCTTAAAACTAAAAACAAAAGTACAATTTTAAATTAATTGATTGCCTAACGACAGCGTTGAAAGATTTCTTCTGCTACGATGAATATCCGTAGTATCATTAAGTGTTCAAATGTTGAATAGTTTTCCATGTAGTTACACGAGGTAATTGGACATTTTTTCTTATCTTTTTCCTATCCTTGTGTGTAAGGCAGTCGGCTCGGGTTCGGGTATTTCGCTCTTTAAAAAATTACTTTCGGCTTTGACATTTTTCAAAGTATGTGCCGTCATTATAATTATGACTCCGTCTCAGAATCCTTCCTCTAACATTGTAAATTGTAATTTAGTTTAATTTTTAGTTTGTCGCGTGTATCCTACATAACATATTTTTAATTAGTAATTGTAAATTGTTTAGTGATCACTTTAGAGTTTCATTTTCAAAGGTTTTGAGTTTTGACACTACAATGTAGGGAGATTATAGTAATGTTCTATTTTCTGATTTTGATTTTGAATTTGTTTTCGTTATCTGACTGCAATCTTGTTGCTTGCTACTAAACTAAATTAATATCCTGCCTCGAGGCAGTTGCGATCCAGTCAATTGAAAATTCGAATTTTAGGTTATGCTGCGTTTCAGTTTCGATAACAATAACATCATCAAACCCCACTTTACTTTCCTGTTCCCAACACCCTGGTCTAAATTAATTAATAGCAACTACACTAACAATTAGATATATAGCGAGTTAACAACGTATTCTAATTATAGTTATGACGCAGATAAAGATTGTTTCGCGTTTAATGTGATTTAATTTTTCTTTATGTATAGCTTGCCTCGCCTGCCTTAGTTTGGTTTGAGTTTACTTTGCATACCTGTAAATAGTGACAAAGGCCCCACCTTCGAGCAAATTGAGTACATACCTCGTCAAAATCAATTAAGTAATTGTATATGTAATAGTTATTACATACTTACTGTGATCACAAACCCACAACCAGTGTAAAACTATGTACATTTTAGCATACCCATGTAATTAATTTAATTATCGACTATCTAAGAATAAGCCACCAGTTACAGCACAGCCAACTACATTCAAATATTAGTAACCTATATTGTAATGTAAATAAAATTATGCAATTGTAATTAATTAAATGCTGCTCTTTAATTACTCGTAACTGTAATCAAACACTTATAGTAGTTGGCCTCCTGATCCTCAAATTCGAATTAAATTCAAAATTTGAATACTTAATAAATTCCTGGAAGTTACATACAGTACATAGATCCATTGAAGGAAGATGAAAGGTGTACGCATAAGAAATAAAATAATATTTTTTCTCTCGAAATAATCAAGAAAATTGTATTAAGATCACGTATTTAAAAATTATAAGTGCAATTAAATTAAGTATACAGATATTATTCCAAAACCGTGCAAATATTTAGTTTTACAATTTTTCATAGAAGTTTGAGTAGTAAATAATTACATTTCTTTTTTTAAAAACAGATAAGTACTGCAAAACTTGATTACCTGCGACAAAAGACTCCAGTAAGTGGTGGGATAGTGGGAGGGAAGTGATTACATTTTTGAGACCAGGAAATTTCGAATTTGACGAATGAAAAAAGGAGGTTATAATTGAGTAAGATGAAATGGAGTTGACATTTATAATACTTTTAGATTTTAGCCAATTCTAGTTGAAGGCGGGAAAATTCGGATTGAGCCTATTTATGGCTGGTCTTTGTTACAAGGCGCAGGAGGAGGGAATTTCGAATTTAAATTGGATTCCTAAAGAATTGGATTTTTGAAAATGTTTGAGAGCTGAATTGAAATTGCGTTTTCAAAATGGGCGAAACTAAACTAAAAAATCATAGATACATTAATTAAATTATAATTCGAGTTTTGCGTTTTTTAACAACCAAGGTTTCTTTAAATTACTCCCGTATTTTAAATTATTTCCATTTTAAGACATTAATATTAATTATGGTGATCTAAACTTTAATCAATAACCAAGAACACCAATGCGATTAGAAACGAGTACCATCATATTAAAAATAGGAAGTACAGTTACACACTATAACGATTGAAACTACCTAGAACTTGGAAGTAAAGTTACAGTAACAAATTAAAACTACATAGGAGGCCTACATGATTAAGTAATAACTACTTCAATTTTTAACTAATAATAATAATAATAATAAATGGCCTTAAACAACTAAAATTGCTGACAATATCTCAAAACATTACTTACCTAATACATAAGTGATACTAACTAAAAAGATTATTCTAAACAAACAAATTAAAAGTAAGTAGTTTGAGTAATTAAAATTAAACCACGTACTGTGAACGTGAACGTTAAAGCCATACGGCTTTAAGTGGAGATTTTCAAAGGGGTGATGTCAATATCATTAGAGTCCTCGGACAAGGACGAGTCCTTGCCGTCCAGAGTATCAAAGAATTCACGATCAGGTTCAGGTGAACTGGTACCCGAAGGGGTGGAGGAGTTGCCACTGGTTCCCGAAGTATTTCGACGGAACTTGTCATCCAAATATCCTGGAATCATGGGCTTGGAACGATGGGTATCCACAGCTTCAATGGGAATCTTCACGTATTCTACTCGACAACCGTACGCAACTGGTGTCAATTTTATCACTGTGTGTAATGGAACTTGCAAGTAGGGAAGTTCGTCTGCAAAGACAATAAAATAGAAATATTACAAATGCAAGCACATAACAGTCTCCGCACTTTCACGTAATAATCATGATTAAGACTGATAATAATTAATTCATTATAAGCTTAATTAAACCAGTGAAAAAAATACTGTTGTATTATAGTATCAGTGTCAGCGTAAACAGATGTTTGCAACCACTACTGTAGAATGAGAAATAACTACTAATAGTATGCGAACGAGTTATCATTTTGGACTTTCTTTTGATTGTATGTACTAATAATTTCTAACAAGACTAATTGATTGTTGTAGTACGTAGCTTTGTAAGTTCTTATAAAATCAAAATTACGAAACGCTAATAGTATCTAATAGGTGATCTACTTTTTCAACACAATAATATTACACACAATTCGGATGTGTTACGTAATTCTCTATAATTACTACTGGTTAAAGTATATTCACAATCAATAATTTCTAAAATTAAACCTTTAAATGGTTATCAGACCCTTGAGTTAAAAATAAGTATGATTATGATTATACATAAAATATTAAATGTTTCGCGTTTTGAAAGTAACTACGACTTTGAATGATAATCTCAATTTTATAAAGTGTAAATATTCAATATTTGTTAAAAATCTGTCAAATAAAAAAACTGAAAATGTATAGGATGAGTATATAAAGCAAAATAAAAGGTTTTCAATTATCTTTAAAGATCCTTCATAATTACAAGAATAATGAATAACATAATATGTATGTACATATTGCAGCAACTCTTTTCAAATTATCATTTCCAAATTAAAGTAGGATTCCTACATACAGTATACATAAGTAGAAAATGATTCCACATGAATCCATACAATAATAATGTCGGCACATCCCCTATTTCCCGTTTTTCTCAAACTGCAGCTGCCATTAAATTGTAAGAACATTTTATCAAACGCATCCTCAACGATCAGCACGTGTGAATAAATTCATTTGTGTTGTACCTGATAAAAATTGTACATCGTCTATTATCATTATTATCTTAAGCGATTTCAAAATTTGATAAAGGATCACTGTCGTTATCATTACAAATACAATATTACAGATCGTATAATATAATATTATTTAATGACTCATGCTCATGCATCTGCTTTTAGTCGCTACAACTCACCCCTCAAAGACACAACAACCGAAAACCGAAAAACAGTAACCAACTTTTACCCAAATTAGACACCAGGTCGCAAAAGATGCAAAACAATATAAGTACCACAATTAAAATGTACAAAAAAAAAACATAACTAGCTGTTTTTTAAGACAACCTACCTAAATACGAAATTAGATTACAATACATAAGAAAACAGATTAAAAGATAAAGAACACAAGAACAAACCAATAAAATAGCGGTAGTCAAAACAATTTAGTAGAATGCCGGTAAAGAAAATGTAAGGGAAAAACAAAATACTTTGAAATTACTTTAAAATTTGATTTGGCTCTAAACTGGACAAGTTTGTACTAAAGGTGGTTCTTATGTAGTTTCTTAGCTTTCGGTTATCTTAGCTTTGATCGGAGTTCGCAAGATTCGCATTGGGCGGAATGATATACTCGACTTGGTAGCCTGATGTAATTAAAGGCTGTAATTTGATTAAAGTGTGTGTCGGAACGTCTAAATAAGGGAGTTGATCTGAAAATATTACAATATTGGCTCCAAGCCAATTCAATTAATAACTTCAAAATTCAATTAAAAACAAGGTTAGGGACTTTTGTAGTAAAGTCTAGCATAAATCTTAAATCCCTCTTAATTTCTCGTTGTCTTTTACGACCTATATAAATTACAATTATAACCAATTATCAAGAACTGATGTGGGTAGGTATTACCAACTTTTCTTTATACTCACTAAACTTAGTCAAAATGATAAAGAGTAGGTAGTTTCACACACCAGAAGGTTTATCCAGGAAGTAGGCCAGCAGGCACCTAATGACAGCCTGGTGCCCAATTAAGAGCACATTTTCCTGTCGCTCAAGCTCCATAATGACGGGCTCCAAACGAGCTACCAAATCCTCGTAAGACTCTCCTCGGGGATACCGGTAGCTAAATTTACTTTGGTCCCTCGCAGCAAACTCTTCTGGGTACTTTTCAGCAATCTCTTCATAAGTCATTTCCTCACAAGTTCCCTATTCATTTTACACGAATCATTTAGTTAAGGGTTTGCCATTTATTTCACTTTAACTAACTTCTCAAGTTTATCACTTTTGTAATTACTCCCTGGGACCAAGCCAGGATGGCATTTTCATTCAAAATAATCAATAATTCTGATAGTTAAACTTATGGGTTATGTTCTTCTTGAATTTTATATCTTACGGCATCAATTTCATTAAGAGCCTTCCAGCGTTCTTGGGGAGCATCAATGCCGCTTGCAGACTGAATCGTTCTCTTTAGCCAAGAAGTCCAGACACGGAGATTGGGAATATTTTGCTCCTTGATGTAGTGTGACAATGCTTTCGCATACTGACGTCCACGGTCAGATAAATCTGAATCTCCTCCTATCCTGCCCAGCTGGTTGAACTCAGTCTCTCCGTGCTTTTTATGGAATACAAAATAAAACATAAATACTTTCTTCAATTACCAGAAATGCATAAGTCTAATATGTTTAATATTTTTAATATTATAAATGACACACAATAAATTATTTAAAATGCAATTTGAATTTTTTAACTCTAAAAATGCTCTCAACAGTTTTTTTTTCCGCACAAGCAAATATTTCCAAAATATTCTCACTCAGGCCACTACTCTCGTTTATCATCATTGAGCATCATCATCATCATTTATAATTTAGGTATAATTTCAAGTGTAGGTAAATTTGACAATTCTAAGCTGAAACTGTAAGGAGTATTACATCAAATGAAAATATGTAACGTTACCCGAGTTAAATAGATGGTTCTGGGCGTAATATGTATGTTCATGAGATAGTAAACGATGCGACTTTGAATGTGGCCTTCGTGCTTATGAACCAAAATCTTCTCGCCAGTGTTGAAAATCTTCATAAAACTGAAAATCGATTCCTTATCCTCATCCATGGTCTCGTACTGAGATTCGTAATGGCGGATTCTCTGCAGGAAATCTTTTAAGGCTTCTTCATTGTTCATCCCTTGGTAGTCCGGACTATGAACTTTTACTTCCTGCATTTTGTTAAATAAATAATCCATGCATTAAACGTAATTTCAGAATAATAATGTAAAGGGATATAGAATAAGAGACAGGAAGCATGGGAGGCATGTATAATTATAATCATTACTGTCAGTAATAAATAGAATTTCCTCATACAAATTCCAAAAATAGAAAAAGAAATAAATCATATCGGAAGGAATGCTTACCATAATATTCTGCTCCACAATATTAGGATCATCACAGACAGATTCTACGAAAAATAATTTGTAGCCCATTTTACGGACAATCCAGTCATAAATCAACCGTCTTCGCTCTGCAGTAGTGTTAGTTGCGTCGAATACCTGAAATCAAATTTTACACCAAAGGTCAATTTAAGGTGGGCAAATAATCCATATCTACTGCTTCATAATTTTTGAACTACATTTTTGCGTCTAACAAAAGACATACATTCCAATAAACAAAGTGTTATGTTGTATCAAGTATTTATAACCTCAACCAAGGAATTTTGAAACCCTGTAAATTTGTAGCTCGTATACGTCCATTTTTAAATCCTTATCGCTTCTCTACATATTTTCTGTAGTCCCTCCCCTTTGCATCATTCACATTTCTCTCAACTCACACGTCCATGTTGCCTACAGTTCC
This sequence comes from Ptenothrix huangshanensis, assembly GCA_036851915.1. NCBI lineage: Eukaryota > Metazoa > Arthropoda > Collembola > Symphypleona > Dicyrtomidae > Ptenothrix > Ptenothrix huangshanensis. Next base: position 14,258 of record JAAXYX010001454.1, on the reverse strand, counting down.
CAAATATTAACTCCTTTTGTTATTGTTGGATCGTAGAAAAGAATAAGCATCCTTCCTCTCACTCATGCTGTTTCTATTTTACTGTATCTTATATTTTCCTTCCGCGACCTTCTCAAAATACTAAAAGAATGAAAGCTTTCAAAAACCACCTCCCACAAATATTTCATTAATTCATCAAACCTTTCTTGCTCACGCCTATCTAAATATTTTCCTAGTCTTGATACCGGTAGCTAAATTATTTACTACATGATACTATTGTAGACAAAAACAACAGCATTCCAAGTCTCAAGATCAAAAGACATCGGAGCTTAGATCACAGACAACAAATAGTCCATTGAGAAACTTGGAATAAACAGCGTATCAAGGTGAAAAACCCGGTTCCGCCCGCCTAATCCCATTCGGTTCGGGATCCGGATTCGAGTTCGGTTCGTTTGGAACCTGACTCTCGTATGGGCTAAACAATTCTTGCTGACTCTTACTGCGACATTAGCACTAACATTAACATTGACATTACACCCGCTGCACTGCATTATCTCCAAAGTACCTACCTACCTACTATGTAATATTACGTAAGTCAGAGAGCAGGCAGCAACAGAGACAAAAAAGACCAACTCAAATCTTCTACGAATGAAGTCCCATCCTTTGTGGAAACGTTGCCAAAAATTTCTACGACACATTTCATTAGCTTTTTTATTTTTCAAGGTAGACTATTCTTGTTATAAGATCTGATTTAAGTTGAGACTGCTGCACAAATAGCTAGATAGTGCAAAAAGTAATTGCACTTCATATGATATTCGTATAATTACGTATATACTAAGCTACGCGCCTATAGGTACCTAATTAACTTGCAATGGCAAGGAATATGGGAAAATAAAGAAAACTTTGATATATATGTACATACATACATGCATATAAACGTCGCTGATATAATTAGTAATAAATCCTTAGCTTTCGCTTCGGCTTGGTAACTCACAGCAACTTCGCCGCCGTTGTCGATCCATTGGCTGACATCATCCAGAGCATCTTGGGCACATTTGTTGCGAATAGCCATCGCTTCACGATTGTCAAGGCGGAAGAAATCATGGTTACGATACGCAGAAGTCGCCTGACGACGGTACTCTCCCAAATTGAACACTGAATACGGAATTAGAAAACACATTTACATTACATTACTAATAGACACTACACCACACACCACACTTCATTTAGTTCGAGCACTTTAGTTCATCCAGCAAATTCAAACAAATGCTGGCGTCAATTAATCATTATCAAAGGAAGTAAGAGCTCATCCAGAATAAGACGATGAAGAAGATGATTGTTTCTGAATTCTGTCCCTGTGAATTACTATCGCCGTTGATGAGTAAAAAAGAGTCACATAGGTACCTATAAACAATTGGCCCCTTAAGCAGAATGATAATGTTATTGCTATCGGTTACGTGTTTATTATGCTCTGCACGAGGCCTAATAAGTATAGATCGTTTTCTCTCTTCAGCGACGATATAACTATATCTTGCAGATATGTATACAGATACGTATTTAAAGAGTGCTTTGACTTGCATTTGGCACAGGTTTAGACCTATAGTATCATATATTATGAATGGAAACGGCTACTAGAGACTAGTCAAAGCTAGATTAATTATTCAGTGCATCACTGACACACAAGTTATGATGTCTCCATTACCACAGCGCTTAATTCTCAACTTGCACAATCCTCTATATTTTCTCGTATAACAACCTTCCCTACTTTATTTTTATTTTTTAGATGCATTTTCATTTTTTCAAAACGTACTTTAGATTAGACAAATGAAGATATCACTAATGAATTGCACAAGTAAGTTTAAACTTGCAATGTTGCCATTCACTTTTCCCCTTAAGAAAACAAATGCATATAAAATATGCTAATAACAAATCCTCCTTTTTAAAACCTACCAAACATATGCCAGTTACGTACTTCTCCAAAAATAATGTTGCTTTTACAAAGTAATGACTAACAACACATGGATACCCACAATAGTGTCTATGAACCGGGTACACTGCAAAAATTGAACAATCTTAAAATAAGAAATCCAAAAAAGTTAATTCTGAGATCGACTTCAAAACACATTAAAAACATATCTTGGACAATAATGAGATGCATTTTAGTTGTAGAAAACTATATGCGCTTTAGTTGGCCTTCATTAGATGCGATTTGACTCAATGATTTTATAAAGGCGGATTAGCTTTATTCACTTCAGATGCACTAGTTTTCTTCATGCACATCATAACTTTAGTGTGATGCGGAACAAAAACAAGAAAGACAAAGTGTAGGATCTTTTTAACGCATTTCTAAAAAAAAAACTAAAATAAGTGACTCACCTTTCGTGTTAATCCCGATCCAGTTCAAGTAGCGAGACAGTTTTTTGGCAATGTAAGTTTTACCACGGGCAGGCAATCCCACCATGGCAATGATATGGGGTGTATTAACATAATTGGCGCGTTCACCTGTTTCCAACAAAAAGACAAAGAAAAGCACATGAATAAAACTACAAATATAATTCAATCCGAAAACCAAAAAACAGAAACCCATTCCGGTTTCTTTTCATTATTTTACACCGTCTATACCATACAATACATTTATTTAGGCATTTCCCTACAAAAATAAATAGCTGCGTAAGTACATACACTGCTACTATATCCAATCACGTTTAATCTTAACGTTTTAAAACGTCTAGCCCGAAGCACACTTCCAGTTTCAGTGGTTTATCTTGCCAAGACAAGTCAGGCCAAGACAAAACTATAAGTCAGACAGACAACGTCAAGACAAGTTAGGACAAGAAACGCTAAACATTTCTTAGTACCACATCATTTTAAAGTACATGCCAGAAAGACAATTCATACAATATTATATAAATAAACAGTGCATAAGTAACTACACACTGTAAAAATTTAAAAGTCTAGACTGCATATATATAATTATGACCCGAGAGATTTATTTTTAATTACTAATTTGCTTTTCCCTGTCTCTTCCTCACCAATTCGAACCGATGCCTGGGTAGTATAAGGAATCTTCTTGCCTTCCATTCTCCTTCAAACAATTATGAAGTTTATTTTAAATACGAATATACCAAGCAACAATGGTAATAGTTTGCCCAAAATTTCATTCACAGATAATTTATTACAATGTCACAAGTAATGATTCAAATCTCAGTTATTCTTTCAGCCTTTGTTCTTTTTTTACTTTATCACTGACTGCAAAAAAACAACCAAGATCACAAGCCACGCTTAATTAATTTCCCTAAACAATTTAAAACAGATAATTAATGAAGTTTCTACTCGGACTCAACAGCTGATATGCTAAATGTAATGTGCTTTCTACTACTACTAGTGCTATTGCTGGCACTGTAAAAATAAAAGGCCTAATAGGAGCCAAAATGAAGGGAACCAGCTGAAGCCAACGCTGCACTTGAACTAACCAAGCAACGAGAAAACAGAAATTCTACAATTTCTGCACCTTCAACTTCAACTCCAATTCTGATCCAACAGCACTTGAACCGACGGTTACTAAATCAATTGTGGATGGCAATTCGAAATTGTTCAACGCCAATACATGCTGGACCTGAATTGTGATTGCAAAAATTGAAACTGAATTACTTTGCCCAACATGATTCTGGTACAATTATCTGCGTGTAGAAAAAAAACCAAATAGGAGATTAGGCATATACAGATATGCCCATGGGTATAACAAACCAACTAACCTTGGTCCTTGCTATCGTTAAGACTTTGCTTTTTTGATGCAACTGAAAATCCATGTGAAAGGAACCCAGCTAACACGCCTATCCATACTATACGGTGGCATACACAATACTACGGTAGGCTATCATTCAATTCCAGTCCAGATAGCTATAAAATTCTTGCTCAACCCAATCCAGTGAATCCAGTAAACATTGACATACGTACGTTATAAACGGGAACATAAATAATTATAACTGTACTGAATCCAGCTCTGCATACATCTATACTCCTGCTAAGCCTATAGATTGTGGATAATAAAGGATTATTTTTATTTCCCTTACATTTCCTATGTAATAGCGATAATGCTTACTGAGAATAGAACAGGCCTCATACATATGTTCATGGTACTTCAAACTCCAATTCAATCCAATGGGAGAACAACAAGTGTAAACAGAAAATAGTGAATGGTGTACATCGCATTTGATGTTACTGTTTAACACGCTAACTACTAATGGTGCGATAGCACCTACTTATATAAAGATAGGTCTGTGTATTTTCTATTGATTGGCGATTGAAAGTTGGAAGGCACCTCAGTACCTTAAATACGTAGCTTAAGTATATAGTGTCTTCTGAAGGGACTGGTGGACATTGTTATTGTGAACAAGGCATACCTCTTGCTTTTCATTTGCGTTATAAAGAAAAGTATACAATTAGTAATGTACTAATAGTGAGTAGAGATTTATAATATAATTCATTCCAAAAGCAACGAAGTACTTTAAACCTGAAACTTACTACAGGAGCTCTGTTCTCTAGGCCCATACAAGAATGAAAACATGTACCCATGATAAAGTGTATGATAGCGAGAAATGAATATTGACGAGAACGTGTCCAAACCTAACCAAACAACACGATTTAATGCAACAAATCCCAACCAGTTAAGTGTAAGCACGTACCCGCATGAAAAGCTATTAACTACAGTTTGATTTTGAACTTTTTCAAAATATCAGGAAAAACGAAATGCTGTACTTCCATGTATGTATACCCACTAAAACAACGACATAGAAAGGACTACATGTTTGCGTTTGCGCTACTTTACAGGCACAGGCATTTTACGCTACATCATAAATGCAAATTGGATTTCATCTATAAAGTGGGTATGATCATTTGACATTTGTCGACTTTTTTGGCAAAATCTAATGAAAATCTACTGGACCTAGGCCCTTTTGCCAAAAAACTCTTCATTTGTTTAAACCTGTATAATTAGAGCATTTTTTGTTTTCAAAACTACGCATTTAGAACCCATTGCTTTTTGAAAATGATAGTTTTGCACATTTCTAAATTCACATTTACTTTGCCTGCCTGGATTTATACTGCCTCGAAACGATGTTTTAAAAACTTGTACATTTCAAAATACCAACATGTCAGAACATTTAGCACCTTAATGAATTTTCACCTTTTAAAACAACAGGAGTTACTCCATTATGCACATTTATAAAACCCTGCTCCTACGCCCAAATATGAATTTAGGACAGTCTGTAGTTCTGTACCTTACCTTTTCGAAAATCTCGAAAAGGTCACATTTAATTACAACGAGCTTCCCTGCATACAACAGCTCAGTGAAAATCTTCACACAAAGGTGAAGACAAACTGTCGACAGATGCTGTTTAACTGTTATTGCTCACCTGAACATATACATGTCAATACCACCGCATTTTACAATGCTTCACGTACAATACTTCTTACGTATGACTGTGACCAAGACTCGTAAAACCCATTTTATGAATACACATAAATTCGCTGAAAGTGCAAGCCATGCTATACGAAGTTTGCCTTAAATGCAAACATTGTTAAGCGCATCACTCTGCAATCGGCATATACCATGGTTTGAATTTAGGTGAAAGCGCGTTTGGCACATGCGGCAATAATGAAGGAAAATTCGGTTTATTGTTTACACCTTTAACGACAACAACGACATCGCAAGGTAGTTACAATCAAATAGCAATTACGCAAGCAGGTATCTTCTTCATCCTGGAATGACACAGAATTGCTCATGTTATTGCTAGTCCATAAAAATCTTCGGTTTACACGGCATCCAATCCAATCTAAGAGCTCATGAAAAGTGCAAAAGCTACTTGACTTAATTCTGAAGCCTCCAGCCTCATTGTATCCATGCTGTCGCTGAGGTTTAAGTTTCAAAATATGTTAAATGATACGCTGAAGGAATACAGCTGAGCTTTTTCTGACTCTTCAAACTTTAAAGACGATGGATGCCATATTTACCCAAGTACATATTAGCTATATGCTCTTGACACCCACATAAAAACAGTAGACGTGTAGATGCACTAAATTGCACCATCACCATCACCAACTACACTAATCTTATGTACACGCTTTAATCGTTGTTTCCACAACGATAAAAATGTCAATACAAGGTAATTATCTACACATACATGCTACACGCTTCATATACTAAAAAGATAGCGATAGATACATACACAACCCTTACTACATCGCTGGACTTCAGGTCGTATTAATAATCCACCGATAACATAAGTTCTACTACTACGTTCTCTTCTACGTTACACAATTATGATAGGATTAGCCACAAATTGAAATTGATGAAGCATGACTTCAGCTAATGGGTAACATAATGGCAATACCAATCCGAATGCTAATGCTAATGCTCATGGTAATGTTGAAGCCATGGTTATGGTGCTGAAGCAAAGTTTCTGCAAAGACCCACATGGGAACAAGCATTATACAGATTAGCATTATCGGCTCACTACCGACTAGCTACTAACAAACGACGAGTATTATTTAATGCATGTAAGACACGCATGTCTTGGCTCTTCTCCATGTACACGTGACGTCAAGTCAAGTGCTATGAACATGGACATGAACATTAAACAATTAATTTAATTGCACCCATGTATTAGTTGACCAGGTAATACTAGAGTGCCTTTCAGACTCTCTTCTAATTTCCATTTCTAGGACACGTATAAAGATACGGAAAAACAAAAGAGAATGACAAAATAACAATGACATTGACAATCACAAACGACCTAATCTGATCAATCACTCAAAAAATCATAGAATGATCAACCCAAGCGATGCAGTTACAGTTCTATAAACGAACTAAAATATACCCACACTGTAAAAACTAAAGAATCTTAAAACCCAAAAAAATACATCTAGAACTTAAAAAAAAATCAACCTGCATATTTCATATTTAGTATAAACGAACACAGTTGTGATGCATCCTAAGTGCACTAAAAACGTATCTTGGACATTGAAATGTGTTTTAGATGCACATAATTAAGACTTTTTGGGGATGGACAAAAAACCACTAGCATATTCTGAATTTTTTTAAAAAGCGTAATTATGAATTTTTTGACGTCTTCCAAAGTGTAATTTTGATATTTTCACTTCTTTCCAAAAGCGTAAGTAATTACGACTTTTTCCAACATCCTCAAAAACGCTAAATCGGTTTTTTTGATGTTTTTTGTTGCGCTTTAAATGCGCTTCAGACGAACTTGAGATGAATCCTGTGTTCATAATTATACTGAATACGGAGTTCGAGTTAGATGCACTCGTTTTTACGGCGTATCTACATAATATCCGCATTAAATATTAATTGAATAATTAAAAAGATGGATTACCCATTAACAATTAATTGCATAACGGATTCCTTGGAATCACTTGTCGAGTAGTTATAATTTCAATTCAAATCCAAGTAGTGCCAAGTATCCACTCTGAGATAAAGATAATTACGGAAAATAGTCATAGTCATAATCCACTATAATTAAATCATAACTTAAATCACATTCAACTCTTTTTGTAAATAGGTGATACTACCAGCCTCGAATTCCAACTACCTAATTATAGTCAACACAAAAGAATAATTATAGGGATAAGTGATAATCCTGATTTTGAAACAGAAGAATGGAATTTGCCGCTGTGTCATTGTCACTCTCGTTTGTAATTAGGGAACCGGTAATTAGGTGGTTGAAAAGCGGAACAACATGTTGTGCAACCCGCTCAATCTGTACTTATAAGGCGTGGGTAGTATATATATACCTCTCGTTGTTATTGGTTATACGGCCCAAAAGAAAGACAAGTAGAAATGCAACTACAAGTATACAAGGCAAGAGAAACCTTGTGGAGAAAATACCGCTTTACACCCAAGATTCTTACACAAACTGCACATTTTTATACCGTACAATCATAGCACCAGAAAACTATTCTATCTACTTCTATTATTTTTTGCATTTTTAGTATCATTATGCATTATCTATGACTGCATTGGAGCTGTGCCGTGCTAGAAGAAGGAGTTGAGACGAAGTTGAGAAGAGGAGATCAAGGGCGAGGCAGCGTTCTAGTTCCACATTAATATTACATACCTACATAATTCTTTGGGCTCAAGAGCTTCTATTTTTACTATTTTTTAATTGAGTGGTAGATGTACTAGGCATTTATATACCTATGTACATTATGTAAACTATCTATCTATATTAACTGTACTGTACTGATGATATGAAAACTAACACCTGCGCCTGTGATCTCAAGATATTGAACTTCAACGGAAGGCGCAGCAAGCTAATTAACACGGACTAATGAAGTACAACTTACTTGATTCGTACGTACATACATTATCACAATAAAAAAAACATGCGCTGTATTACAGCCCAAGTAGCTTATTTCACTGCATTAGCTACGAACAGCAGTTGGTAGTGTTTTTTGCATTTGATGTTCTTTAACTTCAAAACGTACTACTAAATGTTAAACACATCGCCGGTGAAAATGCTTGCGAAATTGCGCAAACCCTATTTAATTTAATAGGGTATGCGCCGTTTTGTCTCTTCACTGACGATTTGAATACTTTAATACACCCATGCATGCATCTATGTATTTCTTGACAATAACAAGTAATCAATTTTGCCGCCTTTTTAGAAGATTATTTTTTAAATTCAGGTAATAACATTTTATTTTTTTGCAAGGTACAAAATAGGGTGTTTGTACTTTTGCAAAATGTGTACGTAAAAGAAAATGTTAGCAATTTTTAAATGAAGAAGATATGATGTTTTGTGCATTTTAAAATGGAAGAAATGCACCGTTATTACATAAATTACTAATCGCAACTATTAGACACTTCTAGAATGGAGTAAATTAGGCACTTTTGGCGTTGTTTACTAAATCTGTAATTGCTAGTAAATACGACGTTTATGACAACCAAATAGTACATAAACCTATACGTTATGCCGTTGTTTTCATTTTTGCAAACCGAATGTTTTGCAAAAATTACAGGTGCACAATATAGTTACACGTTTTACACCCTTGTGCTAAACTGAGAGTGTACAAACATTTTAAAATGTACCAAAATGTACAGTTTTTATAATGAAATATATTTTATACATTTTTAAAAATGCTTGCTTTTAGAACCTTCTTGAAGTATATACGAACATGGTACAAATTGTTTAGTAGAAAAATAAAAGGGTGTATTTTTCGTAATTCAATACAAAAATCCTAATGTGAAAATCTTATGCTTAAAATAAATCCAGCAAAACTACAAATTCACTGACAATTCACGAGACACAAGCAACAAAATTTAAAAACCACATTAATTGGAAATGAAAATCCACGTCAAAGACCCACCTGCACTCCCAATTAGCCCGATGCTAATGGAAGTCTTCCTCTGAAAATTGATCGAACGTCTTCGAAGCATATTGCACAAACTGTTACTGTCAGCACAAAATGTTTTTGCACAAGCACTTGAGTCAACCAACTCAACCTTAAGTCTTTTTGAATTCAAACCCAATACAGATAAACTGTCTTGCGTTGTCTTGAGACAAATCAAAACCAATTCAAAAATCTCAATGAAAGTCCAACAAAAGTGAAGGAAGCTACGAGTGTCTGTGAACCTAAAATCTAAACTGACAACTGAAAGTAAGTGAGTGTGAAGCTAAAAATAACTGAGGCACGATTAAGACAGGACTACGACTCATCTAGTAACTAGTACGCTGGAAAATGTAGCCAAACCATACCAAACCACAACGTACCAAGTAACGTCGTAAAGTATCAGTATCGTAATCGTAACACAACACAAACCCAAATCCAAAACCAGTGGCAATAACTTTTTTCTTTTATACGATGATCTGAACTCACTTTCGGCCCCTTCAACTCAATTAAGCCTAAATCAAGTAGACAACTCGTAGTGATACACAGGGACGAGATAAGGTAAAAGGAATCCAAGAATTTTGTAATAATTCCACACAGTATCAACAAGAGTAAGAGTACGAGGATCAGGAGCAGTTGTAAACTTCACATTCAACTTGTAAATATCACCTATATGCATACACAGCGGAACCTGAACCACTGAACAAATATTTCCGATGCAAACAAAACACAGCACAGTGCAGCAGTATATTATTACTTTATCATTTTGTAAAAGCCAGCGACAACGTCAACGTAAATGATGTTCAATTCCCTAATTGATGTCAAAAGGGAGAGCGGATCAACGATTAACTGCTCCTATCAGCAAATCATCGAGCAGTAACGCAGTAAGTAAAAGTTCGAATTAAAAAAACTTGGAATTGACAACACTTTTAAAGTCGGTAACTTTGATTTTGCTTTAGTCAGTCTAGGCTTTGGCTTTGGCTTTTGGCCTGTGCTGTGTTCTCAGAAGTGACTGAAGAGAAGACAAAAAAATCTAAAGTAAAGTCATCGCCATCATCTTCTTTGCCTTGATGCCGTGGCTTCGACTCCTTGCTCTTAGCACTTGGCTTGGTTTGATTTGGCTTCGTTATGACTCTGACTTATCCTTTGTCTTTGTCTCTAGCATAACAAAATGTCCCTAGTGTTGCGTCAAGGTTTGAAATTGTCAACCCAGCTAACTCGAAGAGTGCAAGTACTTTTGACTTTTTATACCCCAGCGAAGGAAAACATAGATATGGATAAAATAAATATTATATGTATAGATAGCAAGATATAGATACATTCAACCAATACTGTGCAGTGCAGAACTAAATTAAATATCTTATAATTAACAGTAATACATATGCGTGGTGCAACGTAGACATTGTGACATTATTGTAAAGCACTTTATCATTAACATTTTAACAACATTCACAAAGCGTCACGTCACTATTTCCAAACCAACCCAAAGCAAAGCAAATAAAGCTTGAGAAACTAATAGTGGGAGCCAATGCCGAGACAGAAACCAAAGCTGAACTATGTACTTAATGTATACTAGCATTTGTATTTGCATTTGAATTTATATTCAAGGTTTAAACAGTTAAATATCAACTGCTGTATAAATGGTTGCTATACACAACAACTAGTAAGTAAATAAAGCTAACGACTCTGACACTTCCATCTCTAACTTTGCTTTAGGATTTAGCTCTCAAGTTAACTTTGTCCAAACAGAATTATGAAAGCAGTTCGAGCGCCAACTATTTTGCAGGTTGGGAGTAACTATTTTAGCTTTTACGTTTATCAGCATTATCAGAAAAGTGATTCTTTATTTTGGATTTTCTTTCGTTCTATTTACATAACTTGCAATGATGTGAGAACATTAAACAACAAGTATAATAAAAATAAAAAACATTAATTTTGGGTAGCCATTTCCTCTAACTTTTCTAATAATAACTACGGCCATAGATAAGCCCAACAAATATATTGATCAAAAACATGTAAGCGGTATCATTTTACATTTAATTCGTAAAGCTTTAAATAGAAGCGAAATTGTGATGTTTTCAAATACTAAATATAATCCTTTTGTGCCAAAGTCAATCCAACATCAAAGGTTGAAACTTGTGGTGAATCTTTATTAGGTAGGTAGTCAAATTATGGTGTTAAAATGTCAGAAGCTAGAGTCGCTACTCAAAAGCATAAATGCAAAGCGTTACGGAAATGTATAGATTCATAACGACTTTCGTGCCCTTCTCTTTCTCGCTCTGTCTATTACTACTCGTGCAATTTTAGCTCAACGCCGAATAGATGTCGAGCAACACGTGCGAGCTACTCTATATGCATTCATTCACAATCTGGAACCATAGTTCCAGATCCAACTGACAAAATTTACAATGCAAAGCCACGGGCTAACCCTAAAACAAAGCGAAAGCCAATAGGTATGAAAATACTAATGAAAAATCAAGTCACGACGTATTGACTCGAAGTGTCTCAAGTCATATGGCAATGATAATGGTGCCAAATCGAATTACTACTGTTCCTGTTCTTGATGTTCTACATTTTTTAAATGACAAAAAGTCAATAAAAACCTACCATTTTTAACTGCTCCATTAAAATTAGGATAAAACTATCTCCTTACGAAACAAAATAAATCAATAACGTTCAAAATTGAAACCGAAATCAGTTAATTTTCAACGAGCGTAAAATTACAAAATCACCTTGTTTCAAATTGAGCAAATTGGAGGCTTAAAATCGCGAAGTATTAGCTTTTTTTTAAAAAAAATTCTGTCGTAATTACACCAATTTGAAACGATTTAAGTAATAAGCATTTTAGGCAGGGAATTAGATTTTTTAAAAGAATATTACAAACAATATCCAAAAGGCAATTTGCATTTTGTATGGCACGGTATGACATCGCACTAAATTTAGATTACATTAAACTCCGGAACAGACTAGTCTAGACTAGTCGGCAGAATAATTATTAGGTAAATTACCAACGACAGAATCATTATCCCGAGTTACTTTCCACGTGCTATTCATTGTAACAAAAAACACCCTAATAACACAGCATGAAATTTCACTTCATCAAATTCTGCCTCATTAAAATTTTAAACACTTTCTGAGCAAGGAAAACGAGAGCGAAAACGTGGTAGAAGAAATGTAAAGGAGTATTAGTCTGTTAATATTAGTTAATTATTTCTGCTGATTCTCTGCGTTTACCGTCAAAACAGCACAAACTGCCGACACAAAGTAAGACAGGTTACCATGAAGGTTATTCCCTACATTTACTTAATTTTTGAAGCCACTGAATTTGTCATTAGTTATGTATTGGAAACATTCCATTGAGTCAATGGCCAACAAAATTATACAATGTGAAGAGGAAAGTAATCACTTCTACTACTATAGTGAACAGGTGACAATAACATAACATACGTCTTTCATTGCATCTGTAATCTGGTGGAACACTCTGATGGAAAATTGTACTTTTTTGTAAAACATCTTAAAATAACTATTGTGTGTACATATGCATCGTAACAACAACAAATTATCGGTTTAAACCTCGCTCCGTCACGAACATTTACTGAGGGTTTAAAGTAGATTGTGATTTCACTACTAAACGACCCGTGACAATTTGTCAGCATTAGAACACGGAGGATTTTACACTCAAGTAATTGCACAACACTGACAAATTTTGAATGACATTAAAGCTATATACATATTTACGTAGTTACATGAATGAATCAAAATCACAATTTTCCATTAATTCGCTTCCCTTGAAAACGTAGTTGAAAATAGGGAAATCGAAAAATAAACTTGTCGGTGTTGGAATCCATTTGACTGCAAGTAGGTAGAAGGAAAATCTCGATTGAATTTCTACCATACAAATAAAAAGAGAAATAAGGCGTAACAAACTAACACAAGTGGAAAGAATTAACTTATTTCTTTGTTAGAGAATTTTCAGCAGATATTTTAGGTCATATTGTAAAGGAAAACACTTTAATAAATGACTTTGACTTTATATAGTAAAGTATACCTAATGTGTGGGTACTAACAATAGACAACTGAAATAACAAAATTTTCGTCCTTGGAAAAAGATGACAAAAGCCGAGACAGTCGCTAGTCAAGCTGAAAGAATTCCCCTTTGAATTCAATTTCGACTCTAGAGATTACTAGTGGGTAGTAAAATAAATTGAATGCTACTATTATTATTGGCAGATATTTCACAGTCAAAAGTCACAATGGCCAGAAACGTTATAGAGATATGTAATATCAATATATTAAAAAGTTGTATATTTAGGCATACATATATATGCATATTTAAAAAAGATTCCATCAATTTGAATTTTATTTCAGATGATTTATTTACTAATCCTTGAAAACCCAAAGTGTACGAGATTAGCGGTATACCTGATCAAATCCTTCACCCTCCTTGGCATGGAATTCAAAAAAGGGCTGAGGCTTCAGAAGAAATATGCAAACTAAAATCTTAAATTTGTAAAGAACTAAGGTAAATCGGTTTAAATATTTGAAATTTTATTTTTTTAAATATGAAAAAACCGAGTACACGCAGCACGCAGGGAAATTGTTTTGGCATTAGGTGCATCTTTTTAGTATCTTTACACATTCAAATTTGAATGGAATTTTCATGTCGACGAGGTTGAAGTATTTAAATGTGTAAGATTTGTAAAGAATCAGGTATACCGCTATTATAAAAACGCATTTCTTAATTACCTACTTATTACAAAAAAACTTCTACATACATAAAAAAGGTAGGTAGGTAGGTTTTTAAAAAATTCGAGCATTCGATTTATACTTTTTGAAAAATGCAGGAAACTAATTTATGTTAGTTTAAAACTGGG
>JAAXYX010001453.1:0-22986 GCA_036851915.1 Ptenothrix huangshanensis | reverse complement strand
GTTGCTGTGTGTTTTTCTTGAGTCAAATAGCCAAGTTTTTATTTTAATAAGCAAGAGCAATTCTACTAATGACTCCTGTAGAGGTACTTAATAGTGGAAAAATATCAGAGCGTTTGCATTTCCTGGTAAAGGCACCACTTCCGGTAAAATCACCTAAAATGGGATGTTGAGTCTTGAAAGGATGTTTCTGAAAATAAAAATATGTACCTACACACCTAAAAAATATTGCAAGATACTTTGTCATTCCTGTTATTTTTGTTAAGATTCTTCTTGTTGGTTGGAGTAATTTTACGAAAACACCTTCTTATTTAAAAAATCTTTTTCCATTGTGGAACTTGAATAATTACGTGCAATCTGTTAAAATTGTTTTTAAAAATAATGCAAATGCATTAAAACACAAATGTTCTTAAACGAATGTTTCTGTATCTTAAACGAATGGGAAGCCCATCTCCAGTGCATGTTTTAGCCTGCACACTGCACAAGCTGTACTTCAGATGCACCCAAACTGCGTTCAAAATAGTACTAAATATGTATCAGTAGGTTTTCAGTGTTTTAGATGTACCTACGTATTTTCTTATTTATTTAAGATTGTTTAATTTTTATAGAGCACTTTTACTACGAAGCCGGTTGAGTCTTAAAACTTCTCTAATGCTTTTTTAGTACTTTTTATAGCAAAAATGAATTTATTACCAATTTAAACTGGACATATTATCTTTGAAATTCTTATTCTAAGGAATCTACCAATTTCCAAAATTGACACTCTTACAGGGACTTTCGAGTGCATTACACAAAATTAAATAAAGATTCAGAAAATTCTGAAGATAGAATTTATTGTTAAGCATTGAATTCCAATCATTTATGAACTCTGGAGGACCACAATAGCAATCTGGGCACGGATGGGAAAAGTGAGAAAACCTTGAAGAGGAAGTCACTGATCAATTTAAGATCCTATGGAAAAGGGCGGGAAAGTGGGACGAGATGAACGCGGGTAAAATGTATACGTCTCACCCACAAAAAGGGCAAATGCAAACTGTAAAAACAGGTAAATTGTGCGTAGTGAATAAGAACATGCCTGAGGAGTTGCGTAAGTGCGTAGTTTGCTATCCCCTAGAAACACTAATTCCTCCTGTCAATAGTTCATATGTTCAATCGCAAAAAAACTTTTGTGCGTAGAAAATTAATTCACCATTGCATTATTCGAGAATATTCTTTTACAACCTGCATACACACTGCTAATTTTCTTACAAAGTCGCAGTCGCTCAGACAAGGATGCGTACTTCAAGTGCACTTATTACCTGGTTTGCAAACTGATGACAAATACAAGAGAAATTACTCAAGTCAAAAGTCAACAGTTCCATAATACAATATAGTGCTTTACACGTTTCACGTTTGCAACACAATAAGTTATCTTTTAGAAGAATTACATTCGACAATAGATTAGTCACATATTGAGAAAGCTAAGATAAAACTGGCCTTTCCTTTCTTTGTGCTAATTATGTTGAGAATCACTGGTAACTGGTGCTCGTCATCGTGGTGATTGACTCATCATTCATCATTAATGGTTAATCATTAGCCATCTTTTATTTGACATCGTTCATAATTGTTTATTGAACATCAACCAAAGTCATAGTTAAAAGTTGCACAGCTCAGCAGTATTGTTTCTCAATCGCAAGTAATTATTACAACGAAGTAATATACTGATAATTATCACAAACTACGAACTCATAAGCAATAATTAGTAATATCGAGTAACAAATGACGAAGAGTTCAAACAACGAGTGTCTACTGTCTGAGATATTTATATGGACACCGGCACCAACACGGATGAGTCAGAAACAATTGACAATAAAGAGACACAAGAACAAAAAGAATGAAAGCTTGGAAAGGTCAGGTCAATCTTCTGCCTGTCATTCAACTTCAACGTTCGCGAAACGATTTTGTAAAATACCAACGGTGATAAGCTATACAAGAAAACCAATGTTTAAAAAAGTGCCTAAGTCGTAAGTTGAACGTTCAGGATCGATGTTTGATATTCATTCATTGTAAGAATGTAATACCGAATACTACTACTGGATTCTCACTTTCAGCGTTAACGCGTACCATTTAATCGTAAATTGTAATTGAATTCAACATCTGCTGGGGTGACTGGCTGCTTTTACTTTATCTTCATGTCAAATGTCAAATGTTGTTGGCCACTTACTATACGTATAGAGGATTTCTGGTAAGTTTTAAGAACTCTCTGAAAATGTGTACCTTCCTGTTGGCTTTGTTATGCCCTGTCAATTTTATATTCGTTTGTTAGAGTATAACAATTATGACTAGCTTTTTGTAATTAAATATAACTACTTATTTATAATAACGCTATTATCATTTAACTGATAACTTAGTGGTTACTGACGCTCTCTATGCACATTATCATTGTTCCGGTTTTCAGTATGGTATAATTGATGCTTAACGTTAATTTTGACGCCCTTTAGCTTCTTACTTGTTTCAAATATTTATGAATAAAGTCAGCATTCATATCTTCGTAGTTAGGGTAAAGATGAAAGATGGTTTCGTGATACACAGTCTTTTTCCTAGTCGGTCTCGGTAGTCTTTTTGTTAGCGGTTTAAAGCTGGTTGTAGTTGTCAGCTCTCATTGTCTCGTCATTACTTAAAGTAAGGAAGGAAGCTCAAAATTTGTGTTTTTTATTTCCACCTCAGCTATCACAAAATCAAATCTATCTCTATGATCACTTCTACGATTGCGATTAGTGTTTATTATCGTGGTAGGAAAAGGAACATGGTTGTTGTTGTTAATTGCGGCGGATAAGGAAATCATATAAAAACACTGTTTAAAGCTTGTATGTTGCGTTGTGTTGCATTTTGTCGTTGGTTGTTGGATAAGTTAATGTCATTATCTGTAGCTCTCTGTAGCGATGTACTAAAATTATTGTCATTCTATTGTCTGTATTTCTGTATTTTACAGGTACCTACGAATGTATTAGATTTATGGAAGGGCATGCTGTATTAGTTTTATGATATACCTACTGTATGTGCTATTGTGTCCTACCCATGTTTTATTACCTTTAACTTTTACCGATTTACCATTTACATTCCACATGGCATTCCATTGCAGGACATGTGCAAACCATTAAGACCCATTAGCCATAACCATAAGCTAAGCCTAGCCCAATACCAACGAATAAGAGTAAGGTGTAGTCATATCCGTAACTTGGGCATTACAATCCAAAGAACTTGTGTATAATGCATCAGTTATATATGGACTTTTATAATTACATTGAAAGAAAGTTCATTGGACAGTAAAGACGTAGAGGTTTTCGGTATTGAAACATATTTCATCGACAGTAACCAGTGTATGGATATGCAGTTTACGAAAACAATTGGTCTTCTTATTATTTTGCTACTACTGTAATAGGACCAGACCTAGGAATTAAACAAGTGGAATTAAATGCCAACTCAAAAAATTAAAGCGACACAGTAGAAAATTAAAGGGAAACAAAAGAAATGGAAACAATAGAAACTTCGAAGATTAAAGGGTTCTTCGTTCCGACACTTATTTTGTGTCGGTTTAATTTTGTGAGTTGACATTTAATTTCACATGTTTAGTTCCTAGGTCTGAATTGCTACCTTAATAAATAAATTAGAAACACTTCCTATGTATCATAAAAGCATTCTTACTGGCAATAGAGCTCATGCCTTATTTGAAAAGCCTCATTCATAAGAGCCAATAGTTCGCTTGATAAAAATATTGAATATTGGGAAACGACTCGCTTGAATTTAATATTTTTTGCTTCATTTTACTAGGCTAAATATTTCTTTAAAACTGAATGCTTAAGATGTCATGTTCGGATAGAGAATTACGTATTTACATATTCCCACTGCCAAACTCAAAAAAGTACATATTCAATTGCCAAAAACCCTTTGCTTTGCGTTTCAAGTTTCTGCGTTTTTACCATCAGATCATATTTCAAACAAATCCAAATAAACTGGGGATAATAGAAAATATATGTTCATTATACCCACCTTGATAATGTTGGCTGGGGATATTATATAATAATTGATATATGGACAGCATTCAGCACTGTATGCTCGGTTTGGCATTTAGCTATTGGAATTTATGTCACCCAAAAATAATTGATAGTAGGAAATAAGCCATGGTGCTTTATACAACGAGCGATAGCCGTAAATTAACTAGTCAGCTCAGGTAGTAGTAGTTTTATAAGAAGAGAAAATGAATTCGGTTAATCTGGATTGTGGACGTCGATGTGAACGTACAGGTGCAGATCCATGTGATACCGATGCCGATGCTGATGCCGAATACTGTTCAACTGTTCGCTAGTAAAAGTCAAGTAAAGTAAAATAGTGAATGCTGCTAAATACTAGAGCTACAGCTATTATAGAACTAAACTACAACTACCACTACCTTACTTGTCACTTGTTTGTCGAATCGATGCGGTACACTGCTATGCTATTCCACTACGGATTCGGACGGAGGTACTGAAGACTTTGAAGCGGGAAGGCAGAGGAAAGGGAAATAATATTCTCAGTATACATACCTCTGTAGCTAGCCACAATTCTGGCTTCTGACTCTCGACTCTGGAATAGTCCAATTCCGAATACGAAATATGTAGCTAAGTAGTCTGTAGTCAAGGAGTCAAGACCAAGACATACACAGGTACTTACTACTTACTAAAACCAACTCCATTCCAATCCAATCCAAACTTACTTACTTCCTCCAATTCCCCTGTTCACCTCCAGTCTTCGCTTCACCGTCCTCTGAAGAGCAGGCAAAGCAAAAGCAACCGCTACGGCAACGTGTTTCACTCATTTCGGGTTTTCTTTCACCAGAATTCCTACTAATCGAGAAATACCTTGTTAGGTATATATCTGTACATATACAGCATCGTATCAAATTTGGGGACTTAATTGACTTCAGTCCTGACTCTGGACTTTCGAGTCTCTCGTCCTAGTTTTTTAACTGTTGTGGTGCTGAATCGGAAGGAAAAGCAGTGACAAGAAGTTGGACTTTGCATTTCGAACACACTCGCAGACTTTGATCATTGATATTCTCCATGGTATTGTTCTTGTTCTCGTTCTTGGGGAACATTGAAAGACACTCAAGTCTCCAAGCAATAATCATATCCAAGTTTTATTTTGCCTACGGAGGTGTTTAAAAGGTTGTCTATCTTGAGGTTGGTGACTTGACTTGTTCTTGTACTTGTACTTGTCTCTCTTCTCTAGATAAGCTTTGCCATCCCATACCATACCGAACTGTAGATATCGTCAACCGTTCCGTTGTCAGTTCTTGTTCTCTACTTGGTTTACGTTTCGTTGTTGATTGCGGAAAAAAAGTTAAAAATAAAGTTCGAAATGTTCAATGTGAGCTTGGTTGGTGTCTAACTGTTCCTCTACAGATATAATGATATATCAGTATCCAGGGGTAGTCAGTATAGAGTCCCTGAGCCTAAAGCTAAAGCCTGCTTAACTGTTGGATTTTGAACTAACTATACATAGAAGGAAGCAGGGGTGAACTGACTACAGTCAAAGTGAATTCCCCTTCTCTTTCTACGCTCTTCTGCGTCTACTGTCAGTATTATATAATAATAATAACCATTATTATATAGTTGCAGATAAAACAAGCACGGTGTACTACAAGCACAGACTTAACTTTCTTTTTGACTTGGGCTCAGATCCAATCCTAATCCATGTCCACGGGATATTCACTTTTCCAATTCTACATACCTACTTCATATTTTCCAACGTTTACTTCAATCTTCGTGTGTTTTTTCATTTTTCGTTTCGATTTTGAGAGGAATTAAATTGAAATCTGAGGGAGAAAAACCATCGGAAGATTGATCTACTGCAGCTAATCCTGTCGCTGCCGATTCACCTGTGTCGGTTGGATTCTTGCTAATCCTACCCGACCTGATAATTAATTAGCAATATAACTATTTATATTACTGATTACGGATATAGACGCCGCTTATTGCAGGTACTATCAACTACTATCAATTATATTATGTAGATTTACGCTGACCTTTTGAATAATGTGGCTGCATTACTTGTAGGTAGGTAATTATATTGTCATAAGCATAAACAAATAATCACCAACATCCTCCTGTTTTATAAAACCTTCGGGTGTCGTTTTTTTCGTGCAATAGTTTGTTTAAAAAATGTGCATTTACATAAATGTAGAAATTTGAAAATTGCGTTGATGTTAACTCGAACTACGGAAAGGTGTGGTTGGTTTGTGTCCTTTATGTTAAATTGCATAAATTGCTCAGCACAACAACGACAGTGGCATCATCATGAAATTTTAACTTTTGACGCTCGTTCATTTTCCGGTTCGACGAATGTCGTGTTTTTTCACGTTATTTTACGACTTTTTGTGATTATATGGAAAGCAGTAAGGATCGTATAGCACATTACACTTGAGTACTGTATTGCATTTGTCCGTGAGGCAGTTAAAAATGATTTCTGTGAGGAAGCCAAGTTAAATTTAAGCTGCCACGCTAATAAACGCTTTTCATATTAGCGTAATGGATATGGAAGATAGACCACGTTGGCATTTGTACATATTTCCACCTCAGCCGTCCTAATTGTTGTCGATATTTTGACTTCGAAAAATTTAACGATTCAAAACGTAGTGTAATTTTCTCCATTACATGATTATGCATTATGAATTGGCGGCTATTGTCATTATCACCTTAGACTATGTACTTTTCTATTTCTTTCGTGAGGGATCTGGTAGCTTGGTTTTTCGACTACTACTTATACTCATTATTTAAATGATTTCTATTTTTGACTCTCGACTTGATAATTAAGTTCTATTTTTAGCTTTAATAGATCTGCTACCTGAAACATTAATTATGGGTATTATATTTATGGGCATAATTATTTCGGTAGATCGTGTAGACAGGTGCGGGTTGTTGGAATTTGTTGAACTTTGTTATGCTTTATGCTCAAGAGAGATCACAAGTTTTTCAAATTAGCATTATGAGTATCACGTGGAAATAACTACGCTACGAAGCGCAAAAAAGAGTGAAAATTCTGAATTTTCATAATTTATGCTAGGAGTAATTGCAAAGATGTTGTTCAAGTAATTAATCTGACCTTGCGGAAGCCAAAAATAAGAAAAGGAAAAGCTAAAATTGTTCACTCATGTCAAATCAAAACAAGTCAAGTCAAGTCAGCCTATGTCTAGCCAAATTTGCTTGCTTACATAAACCACGAGTTATCGCTATGGTTGTTGAAGAGGCAATACCAGTACGCCAGTACCAGATTCAGATCCAGTACCAGTACCAGCACGAGCCTATTGATTTCTTTCTAATGCAAAACTTAGCTAGGTGTGTACTTTTGCATGCGAACTTTACATTTACTAGACCGATCTATCGACTGATTCTGGTTTAGTCTCTACCAATACAACGACAAGCATAGGATTTAATGTATTACACTTACACTTGACTATGTACATCACACTGTGGTTGTTCCTCGTCTGCTAAGTAATTGGGTTTTTAGTTTATAGTTATCAGAGTCACACTTGTAGGTTATATAAATGTGTCTGTGTGAGCATGCACCTATTTATAAAACTAGAATGCCAAAAATCTTTAGATTGCATGCTGTCGATAATTGCAAAATATCTCGGATTCCAGTCCAAATTTCCAATTATCTTCCTCTGGTAGTGATTGCTAGACTTAGGTATTTTTTCTAAATCCCAAGGTTTTCCTACGATTCGGGTTTTTAGCACGAATAGCTACATGCAACTGGGAGATTTTGCCAGTTTTCAGGTGTTCTAAAGCAAGGAATCAGGGAAAATAGTATCTTTTCAGCTACACATATGATTATGTGGTAATGATATCCGTCTGTAATCTACTACTATCTACCATCAGCACTATACTACTATAACGACCTATATTGTGTGCCTGTTACGTGCAGAATTGACTATATATATGCATACACATATGCTCTTAGCTCGTGGATAAATGTGTTGAAAATGCCAGTCGAGAACGTCTCCGAAAAATCTATCGCTTTTCAAATAGTGTCTGTTCCTGAGTGTGCATATGCACGTAGGTATCTCCCGACCTAGGTGGCTATATATTTGTATGTATGCACTTATAGTTTGTAGATACTACTACGTACTATATTTATGTGAACTTATTCGTTTCTGCTTGCCTGAATGCGGGTGTTATATTACATCCGAGTCCGGAGTAGATCAGTGCCAGGTACTTATTTCGAGACAAAAATTGAACGCATTGATGTATGAAGGAGGTATATGATTTGTGATCTGAGTGTCGGGAGCTCGGGAGAGCGACAGGGACACGGGGCATTTTATGCCTGGCGATGGTGATGGCACTCTCTCTGACTCTCTGGTTCGGAGTTGACACTCCTGACTCGAAAAAGTAATCCATATTCCTCACTCAGGGTGCAGGTTGACAACTGCACGTAAAATATATTGCCTTAAAAACAACAGCCAACAGCAGGACTTGACAAGTACATTTTCTCCTAAAAGCGTGTATGTAGACTATAAAAAGGATTTCCTGCATCGATCACCTTCTTTTATCTAAAAATGGTTTCAGAGAGCGAAAAAAAATCAAATTTCTTTTGAATCTCTGGAGTTTCTAAATTGCGAACAAAACTATGCAAAGCTGTTACAGAATTAGATTGCTTCTCTAGAAACTATACGCTTTCAAATTACCTGCGTTCAAATTATCTACTTGTAAATAATTGGTGTCTAAATTACGAACGGTAGGGATTCAACGGAATAGAATAGTGTGGGTAATTGTATAGTTGTTGGAACTTGCTTGGGTTGGGTATTTCCGCAAGTATTAAAGAATATACATATTTCTACGGTATAGATACTTTAACTAATAATAATAAGTGCAAGCACGAACTTGAAAAGTGAACGATGACGATGTAACGCTAATGACAATAACAGAGTGAGTTCTAACTGCTTCTAACTGAACTGGAACATTCGTGTAAATTTTGTAGCAAAGGCGAGTCTAAGCTCTAGGAGAGCCTATAATTAATCGGTAACTAATGCATGAATTGCATTACACAAGCAAAATGACAAATCAATTCATTTTTAACGCGTAGCATCTCACAAAAGCAAAGCAAGGTGAGGCAAATGAAAGCAAATGACAATGCCAAGTCGAGCTACATGATTAAAAAATAAGACCTAAGTACTTACCTACCTATGACACTTCGGCACATTGTATTGTTATTATTCTCTGTGGTATGGTACTGCTTCATCATTAATAATCTTATAGCTATAGGTAATTATAATCTATATATAGTCAAACTACATAACACGTGATTGGTATCATATACACTATGTATATTCAGATCAAGTTCATAAATAGTTATAATTCCATTGTTAATTGCACGGTGTCTATTTATCCATTCTGTTCTGTCTGCAGAGTGCACACGGTGTCACGGCAGTCTGAATTCCTACTCGTGATAATGCATGCATAATATTATTGTTAATATAATTATTACCCATACATGATTTTTAATAGGTATTTACTATTTAAGTATATTATATAATTATGGTATGAGTGTGAATTGTGAATGCACACCTTTAGTAGGAAGAAGGGAACGCTGATATACGGAGGTTTAGGATTTGTGTTTCAGTTTAGACATGATACTAAATTGAGAATTTGAAACTGCAAAAATTCGCTATGGGAAAAGCATGTTTTGGCATTGCATTAAATTTGTATACTGAATACTTAAGTATAATTATCGTTTCATAGATATATAATTACCTATCGTTAGTTCTATTGTATGAAATGTGAATGACATCATGTGGCAAAATCCAAGGGGTATTCTAAAGCATATACAACTAACTATAAGCTGTGGTTCTGGTTGGAGGGATAAGTATTCTGTTGTTTAGTTAGGATATACTTGTTGGTAAATTTTAATAATAACAAGCAAGTTAGCTAAAGTTACAAATTGAAACTGCGGAGTACAATTAGATGGCGAGTAGGCTTCCCTCCCTCCGTCTATTTTTAGCACTGATTTGAATTTAAATGCAGTATTTAACTCTGCTCACCTTTGTGATCTACAGGTGGAAGCCCAAGTTGAAAATCCTTGGTCTTTATCATTTCTATTTTCGCGTGGCATTCTTTAAATTCACGCTGTTTTGAAAATAGTGGAATTGGAAGACAGTAGACGGTAGATTATTAGGAGAGTACACTCCAATCTTTAAGGAGGAGCTTGAGCTTCATTTAATTTCCGTCCGTAAAAACCCAAACGACTTGCACGCAGCTCTTTAGTTAAAGTTTATACATGTCAGAATAAGTTGAGGGAAAACTAAGCCGCTTCATATAGTTCGTATTCCTCGTGTATTTCAAACTGAACCTTAAAGTTAATCAGGTTAGAGTTGGTCTAGGGCAACGCCAGTGTCAACTTAATTTGCAAGCTAGGAGTTCCCAGTTTTCTCCAGCGTGTCATTGCCATTAGTGCCATACTAACATCGTTGGCATCCTTATTAGCCTGAAATTCAAATACACAGTATACACTAGTTCAGCTGGATCTTTTTCAGCCCAACTGTGTTAAGGAAGTTAATAACTATTTTCCTCTAAAATTTACTTGTAAAATAAAAATCAATAGTTTTACGAATGCTGCGGTTTGCTTTGGTAAACGTAGTAGTAAAACTCCCTTCGACGAATTGAATTTCATTTATTTTCTGATTTTATTGCTGACATTGTGTATGTACTGTAATAATAACGTCTTGCATCGTCTCTACAAAGCAGTAGAAAAATAAAAAGAAGACGAAGAATACGATTTAATTGCGTACTCTACTCTACTTGACGTGCCTGGCCTGACATTACCATTAAAGGAGCATTATCAAAGTTGCTAATTGGATTTTTTTTAAAATGAGGTTAGTACTATAGAGTTTTTTTAAGTCAAAAATTAATAAATATGTCAAATGCATAATTACCTAGGTATGTGTAAGTTTTTTTTCCTATCTAACGTTGCCCTAGCTGTACACTCGGCTGTTGCCCTTTGTCGAGTTGTGAATTGTCATGGAACTTGTGAAAATTGTTATCAATTTCCCACTAGAAAGTTGAGAGTATATTAACTAACTGGCACTAGGTAATATATTCCCTTGGTTTTGCCACATTTACACTATAAGCATGATTTTGAATTTGGATTTTTAAAGTCTCAGCTCCATACATAAGGTGGTACTTTGTACTACCAGTGCAGTGTATACTGTAGGTGCCTGATTTGACGTGACTTGACTTTTAGCTTGCTTTGCGCCTAAACTTTGTAGTTTTTCTATAGCACGGCGTCAAGTTTCAGTTTCCATTTCAATTTCACTGTTCAAGTCAAAACCAGAAGCAGTTGAGAAGCGGGAGCGCGAGTGAGTTTCATAACTCAACTCTCAACTTGGTACGAGTGTGCATAGATATGAGTATGATCCTGCTATGACTTAATTGAATTTTCTGGAAGTTAAAATAATTAGCAAAAGATTCAGAGTGCACGCTGTTGACTGAAGACCGTCAGCAGGGCAGGGAGTTAGATTGAAGAGTTTGAGGAAATGGGTATGACTTTTGTTAATTGGCAAAGGCAAAGTGGAAAGGAGTTGGCTACTGTATAATCTTGTTATTGGAACTCTTGGTACACCAGGTCACACATGAGACCAGGCCAGACCAGCCCAGACCACGCACAGTCACAGTCTGTCTTTTACTAGCACAAACAATGAGATGCGATATGCGATGCGAGGGTGATGGGTATAGTCTAGAATTAATTGAAAAATTAAAATTAAACTTTTACTAGCTGCTCTAGTATGTGGGGCGGTAAATAATTTAATATAGTATTAGCATTAGACACTAATCTTCATTAGTTTCGCTCGTTTCACGGTGGACCGTGCAGTGTGCACTACATACATATTTACACATAATGATACATGTATGAAAAAGCGAAAAGAACCAAGCGAAAAAACGCTGCATTTTTGCATGGCGTTTATTCCAGCTAGGTATTCTGGTAGGTTCATACATATGTAATACTGTAATTATTGTACCCCACGTAACTTTTTCTAAAACTTGTTTGGTATTCTGTGTAGCTTCCTTAATGCAAAGCTCTATATATAACTACGTGACACGAAAACCCTTTCTTTTCTTATTAAACTTTACCTACCAAGAATGCACTATACATACATGCATAGTGAAGGAATGAAAAAAATCGATATTTTGCTCAAATTTGTCCATATACAGCTGGTGTAGGTGTTGGTTGTCCTTCTAGGCAGGTATTCGTGTCGGCTTTGGCTTTTGGCTTTGACTGTTGGCTTTGACATTTTAGATTAATCTCTCCGCGGTCCGGTTTCGGCTTTGGTTCCTTGTTCGGTTTTTTCGTGTCCATTATGCACCGGCTGGGTCACAATTTCTTGAGGAATTTGCATACGGAGGTATGTATAGTATACTGTGTAGGTTTTCTTGTAGTTATACAACTCTTAACAGAGGTGAGTTCGATAAAGTTCATGTAGCGTTAAATTGATTTGAATTTTGTATGAAACTGACTTTGGCTACGATATCATGATCCGAAAGAAAATGTGCCATACAAAATAATAATTATGGAAGTATATTAGCTATTATATATTGGTATACCTAACTACCTATGCATATATAATTATTACCTAGGTAGTTGTGTTTACTCAGGCCATATGTATCTGTTTGCAATTAGGTACGCATTTAGCTCAGGTACAGGTATTCCAGTTCCAATTGTATTAAGTGAACTGTGACCAGAAGTTATTGATATTGCCATTACTATGACTGCCGGGGTTTAATTAAGCTCTCATAATATGTGGGTAGTTGAACCAGGTATTGATATTTTAATTACGGAGTGTGGAAAGTATTCTCGTTGGCACTGGCACTGGCATTAGCAACTGTAGAAGTATGTCACGGTGATCGGGAAATGAAGGAAGGAAGCGTTATCTACGTAAAACGCTACCGAGATAGCATCTGATCTTGATCCTCCACTTGCCTGAATATTTGCACATACCTACGTACATTGTAGGCATGCGGTAAGATTGATATGATATTACCATGATTGTGATTGCTGTGGAAGTTTTATGAGAGCTATTGTAGGAGAAATTATTTCTGTTTTGTAAATTGAATACGTCGTTACATATATGTAGGTAGGTACATCGTTATGGACGTATAAATAATCTGTACAGCACGAGCACACTGTGACTATTTCCTATTTTCACTTCCGAAATACTTCGTCCTGCTGCAGTTTAAAGGTGGAGTGTGTAGGTACCTACACCGTAAAAACTGATGTGTCTTAAACGCTAAAAATAATTTATTTTTTACGGTGTACTTACCTACTTGTCATAGATTTGAATTATGATTTTGTAGATATTGACATTTTGGCTTTGGCTATTGCTGCTACTGTTACTGTTACGATTCCTATTCTGTGTGTTTTCACTTGAATCATATGCCTACGTTTGAATTTAGATTACGTAGCAGGATTTTTATTACTTTGCAAAACTAAACCAGAACAGAACAAGCTTGGCTCTGGCTCTCTATTCTAAACTGTACTGTTATGATTACCGTACGTTATTTGTGGTATGTAGGCATATAGGTAGATAGCGTGATAGTTCACTATATACGTACGATTTAAAGCTTGACTTGACAGCGAGAGCTTCTTTTGAATTGAAGTCAGTCATAGTATTTCCTCCAGTAGTTTATTTTATTTTTGAAATACCTACATTTCCTATTTATTTATTTTCTCCCTTCGCCCAAATGCAACGTGCAGAAACAGTTTTCTAACCTACTTCCCACGTCCACGTCACTTGTATACGCTTGTAAGTATGCGCGCTTGAGTAATGTATTTGTTCGGTCGGTCAGTCAGTCAAGAACTTACTCAAGATTCAAGATTTTCTTGGGGTTCCAATTATATGAATTAGCACAACGCCGTATCTGTTAAATTACTCCATACTACGTGTTAAAGCTCACCCACGCTAAATAGAAATTAAATTACTAATGGCAATGGTACTTGTTGTACCTATGTAAGTATTTCGTTGGAGATAGGGAAAGTGTGTTTAATGCACCATTAAAACAGTTTTTAGATAGTACTTAAATAAAAGCGCAGTAGATTATAATTGGTTCCTTTTGACCTTAAATTTAAAGGCTAATCACATTAGGGACGATTTTAATGAGCAACTGTGCTATCATATTACCTTAATAATGATTATATGTAATAAGTAGTATTAATTATTATGGTTGTAATTATTCACTGTTAAGGAAAAAAGGCAAGATTTTAGTGGAATTCGGCATTGCTGGATTATATCGAATGCCTATGCAATTAAATCTTTACACCAGCAGTTCCTTTCACTGCACCATACCATACCTAACCATGACGTGACACCAAAGATAAGCATTTCATTCGAGACAACAAACAACCTTCAATTTAAACCCAATGGTGAATTGAATTTCCTAGACATGTATAGATACTTGTGGTTTTACACAGATAAAGTAAAAGCAGCAGCTCGAGCTCATATTACCTATGCAGATTGTAGTAAATAGTTTCAGTTTTGTAGTGTATTTTGTCACTTTGACTAAGTTTAAAAGCAATTAGCGTGACCTCAATATCTTTCAGCGTAGTACTACCTGTACTTTGGAATTTTATTTGCCTTCCCCAAATAAGAGAGTACAAAATACAATGGGACGGAATGGAATAGTAATAGTGGATTGTGGGAAAAAACAAAACTTCCCAAAATAAAATGGGGAACTGAATTTGACAGCCGCTTTTGTCACCTTTTCCTGTTCCTTCATAGTTACGGTCTACTCTTCCTTATTATTGTTGTTCTACGCGATACGCGACACTACGCAGCAACTGAATGACATCACAGTTTTTCACAATTAATATCTCTGGGGGGAACTAGACGTAGGCTGAGGGTTCTTCTGGGTCTTGAAATGTTTACGTACCTACATGCAATTACAGCTGTTGATACAATTCTACGATTTGGGAAGACGGACTTCAGTCTGTAGTCTTCTATTCGTCTGCCAACAAGTCAAAACCACAGTGGCAGAAAATAGTTCCAAGATTTTTCAATTGTTTTACTAAAGGGTATGTACTAGTTATAACTATACGTTGTCTGAGAGCATAGAAGTATACCTAG
Organism: Ptenothrix huangshanensis; assembly: GCA_036851915.1. Lineage (NCBI taxonomy): Eukaryota > Metazoa > Arthropoda > Collembola > Symphypleona > Dicyrtomidae > Ptenothrix > Ptenothrix huangshanensis. Next base: position 7,862 of record JAAXYX010001453.1, on the reverse strand, counting down.
TAATGGTTTTAGGTTTTAGGAGATGAGCTTAGAGAATTGGCAATTTGCAATTTGCAAATGGCAAATTTACTTTCTTGTTTCTCACTTGGCCTGCATATCTACTTTTGACTGGCTTCTACGTGTACTCAACATCCACAATGCTTTGTGCAGTCACTGTAACATGTACATTCTTCTGTAGTCATCGTCTAGTGCTAAGTGAATTCCTACACACTAAATTCTCCTGCGAGACAGAGACGAAATTGAGCACTAGTGTGGTAGACAGTCATCGTCTAGTTGTTCCCTAGGGGCTATGTATATACATACATTTGTCGACACATGTGATGTGCCTTTCCTGTCTTTATATACAGTAGTCTGAGACAGCCAGAGTCAGAGGTGGACAGAAAGATGAGTCTAATTGCTCACCTTCGCCCACCACACCATAACTTCGCTCATGCTATAGTTATTTATAGGCACTTGCTGATATTCTATAAAGACAACATGTAATTATTATGACTAGGCAGAATTGAAGACAATCGGAGTTCAGTGTTTATCTCGTTGATTGCAGTGTAACAATTCAAGTGTCTCCTTGTCCTTTGCTTCAGGGTGTCTTATCTCCATGCAAGTTTCCAATTGCAAGTGTGCACAAAATTTTGTAGTCTGATTGTCTGGCTTGGCTTGACTTGGCTTGCACACATTGAATTGATGGATTCACTTTGAAAGCTTTAGCATGAGCATTAGCATGAGTACGTATTTGTGTTTATTCTTTAGAGTGACTATTTACTATTCCTCTGCCCTTCTATACTGCTGTCCTAGCTTGGCATACTGAAATGCTTTGGCATGCTATACTCCTATTGTGGCATAGTGTAGCATAAGCATAGGTCTAGCATGCTATGGCTTGCTTTTCATTGTCCTACTGCAGGCTTTGCAAATTTTTTTAAATGTAGGTATTGCGAAATTTGGCACAGTTCCTATTCGAATTCTAAATGCTCCACCTTTTTAAAGAGACTGCGACTACTGCTATGATTCCACGTACATCTTGTACCTATGCTACTTACATACATAGCTCTGCAGTTGTATGTGTACACATGAATGGCGATATAAATCGCGATCGCGATCGCGTGATGCATTCATATCTGCAATCTCTATGTACAGTACATCATTTCCTTCTCACATGTCATGTCATATTTTCTTCTTCTTCTGTCTGTCTGTTTATCTGTATGTCTTATGTCTGCGAAAAAAAATCCCCATCATAGAATGCCGATCAGATCATGAATGTAATTGTGGACAGATGTCTTGGAATTGAAATGAAATGACTGAAGTGAGTAGGGCATCTATGAGCTGTACTGGTTTTGCTTTTGAATTCGTTTCTATTTCTTTTCTATTAAATACTTATCTACGCAAAAAACTATCTTTTTTGTTGGCATTATAGTATCCTTGTCCATTGATTATTATCAGTCATTAGTACCTAGGCATTTCATTATTGTAATGTGTGTTGAGTAGTCGCCCATTCCAATGCATTTTTAATCTGAAAGCAGAATTGGCAGTCAGTCATTGCTGGCTTTTTGTAATTATTGTATACCAATATGCAGATAACGTAGATGTATTGTAGCGAATTGTATTTTTTAATTTATTTCATTACAAATAGTTGATGATTCACTGTGCTTACTATTCCTTTATAATGACACAGTAATGATTGGTAATATACAGTTGTCAATTACTGCGCTATATATTACTATATATTATCGAACGAGAATTCTAGGAGTGTAACTATAAAGTCGGTGCGTATCAAATCGTGTTTTGTAGCATCAAATCAAGTATCATTAAGTTAGTTGGATGGCATTTCATGAGATGCAATTGAAATTTTGAGAATTGTATTTTTTAATTTATTTCATTACAAATAGTTGATGATTCACTGTGCTTACTATTACTTTATAATGACACAGTAATGATTGGTAATATACAGTTGTCAATTACTGCGCTATACATATATTACTATATTATCGAACGAGAATTCTAGGAGTGTAACTATAATGTCAGTGCGTATCAAATCGTGTTTTGTAGCATCAAATCAAGTATCATTAAGTTAGTTGGATGGCATTTCATGAGATGCAATTGAAATTTAATAAAAAGTCAAAGTTTACTTGCCGTAGTATACTATGATGATATAGTAGTAAGGCATATAATAAGGCTGGAGTAGTATATACGGACGATCAGTACGGTTTGTATGTTATCTGTATGCTGTCAATGAGGAAGTGCAAGTTGGCTAAAACTCTCTCAAGAGTTTTTGAAGACGTGAAGGAAGAGAGGAAGAATGACTAGGGCTAGACTTAATAAGACAGACTCAGTCAGTGCTCATTACATTGTATTGTATTGTATTGCATTGCATTCCTATTCAGTACACCAATGCAGTGCAATCTAGGTTTGACTTGAGTCTTGTCTTTTTTGGTCTTGGCTTGTCCCATCTTGTCTTGTCTTGGCTCGTCTTGACTTGTTGTGTCTTGGCAATATGGCAATGTTAGCGTAGGTAGTTACGTTAGGCCATACAGACGTAGTAGCGAGCGAATAAAAAAAGTAAATAAAAAAGTTGTTGTTGTTGCTATTGCAGGTAATGAAATACAAGATGGGAAAATACAATAGGAATGGAGCAGTGTATCTGTAGTGTATCGCATTGTAGACTTGGTCGTGGTGATAATACTACTGAATAGTGAAAGACTCACGAGAATTAGGTTATTTGCAGAAGTAAAGAGGTCAGTAGACGTGAACATGGACATGGAGTGACCAAAAGGAGCAAAGGATAAGGAAGAGAGTGAATAGAATCTACCTGCCTATAGAAAGGTGCAATACAGACAGTCATAACAATAGCAGTAGCACGAGATACACGTATCACGTATAACTGTATGTAGTTGTGTGGAATCCCATCTCATGCCCTCATATAATTATCGAATTATCTGGGTAGCCTTTCTGCTTATTGTTTGGTATATGTATACATGCATCTGTTTTAATATTTGAATTTGATTTCTTCTCCTGCCTCAGCCACCATTCCATTTCCACCGTTCATCATTCATCATCCAATAATTGGTGTTGGAATTATTATTATTGTGCGTTATAAAAGTGTGGAATCTAGAGCTGGAAGTATTTATTATTTTATGTAATTGCCTGCATACCTAGGTATGTACTGTATAAAATTGCGAAAAAAGTAGGTAGCACACTAGTATATTAGTACACTGTTTGTTCTTCATACGCTTAGACAGAGCTAGAGTGACAATAAAAAATAAATAAATGCATGCTATACCTACTTTAGATAGGTGCTCACGTTATATAGAATATCAGATCATATACCACAATCACCATTAACGATTAACCATCACCATCACATAGAGAAGCATCTGCAATAAAAAGTTCCTAAAACAAGTTCCATTCGACTTGACTAACAAAACAGGCGAGAACAACAACAACAACTAAAACGACAACCAATTCCAATTCCAAAGCCAAAGACAAAGACAACAAAGCAACAGAAGTATGCACAGTGAGAGAGAACAAGGAAGATATAAGATATAAAATCAGAATGCAAAGTTATAATAGGTTTATAGAGAAGGGCCTTACAGTTAGGTATGTAACGCGTAAGTAGTGTTTTGCTTCGTTTCTTTCTTCAGTCTTTTGAGCTATGATTCTGTGTACCTATACAGTTGGAGAAGTTAGTGTTTAGTGGACATTAGAGAATTGAGGTGAGCACTTTCCCTGCTCTCTTTTCTAGACATAGACATCCCTTCTCTTTCCGTACACAGACTACTTTTACAACTACCTACATACCTATCTACTCATAGACATAGGCCAGAGTCAAGAGTTACTATGTAGTCACATCTACCTGTGTGCGCTACACTTCTCTCTTGCTTTTGCATTATTGCCCCTGTCAGGCCAGATAGCGAATGCTATTCTATGTGAGTATTGTATTCGATTGTATAGGAACAGCAACTGTGTGCGATTATTATACACAGGACTTCTTGTTCTTACCAGCTACTTCACACTGTTCTTTATTATTACTTGCGTCGTACTTGCAAACCACTTGTATTGTAGAGACAGACCTAGCTTATTTTTATATGTGCTTTAATATTACCTGTTTCTTTTTACTCCCTCTACTTCACACTTGGCTCCTGTCTCTGAAACTATCCTAATATATGTATATAGGTATTCTATATCGGTATCTATACCCTATACTCTATACCATATACGTATCGGATGCTGTCACACTCCTATGATTTAAAATTCGATGTGCATTTGAATGTTGAATGTAGATATGAATGGGAAATAATGCTAGGCCGTGTAATATGTAATGTAATGTAATGTAATGCGGTATAAAGTTAAATTCTAACGGACATGCATTTTTAGCGTCAGAATCAGACCAGAGTAGAGCAGAGCAGAGCGGAGTAGAACTGAGTTTGAGTTGCCTGTGGATTATGTACAAAGGAGTAAATAATTTATCTTGAAAGATACATGTAGATGCATATACACTGAAAAAAATGCTACGTATTACGCCGTATGCATAATGTATGCAATTTACAAAGTTTCAAACAACATTTGTATATTATATAGAGTATAGTGCACGTAATACGGATGTGGAGAGGAGATGAGACTGAATGTAATTATTATTCTTTCTCACATTCATCCACTTAATTTCAGGATCTTGAAAAACAGAAGCTTTTTAGATCTTTTTAAATGGATTATTTAAATTTATTAATAATAAAATTCCATCAATTCGGAGCAAGATACATAGTGCATTATGCATTGGGGGTAGTTTTTTTGGAAGTGTACCTGATTTCAGTGAGGATGTGTGTTGTGTACAGTGGTGATGCATTAAAAAAGGATCTTGTCTGTGTCTGGTTGCTTAGGTAGGTCATGGTATACTGTGCTTTGCTGTTGGAATTGGTGTTGGTCTCGAAGTAGCTAGATATTCTGTGTGTATTCCAGATGACTCAATCACTGGTACTGTTATATTTCTGACTGACGATGAGATCGAGACGGAGACTGAAGATGCTGAGCTGATGCTGATCGAGGGAGTGAGTGTGTTGGATTCGTATTTGGATTTGGATTTGAATTTGGAACAAAGTAAGGCTTGAAAGAGACTTGCTGTACGTTGCAGTTGTAGGACTAGGACGAAAGGGAAGGAGAGGGTAAAAAATGTTGATGTAGGTAGTTAACGGGACGGTTTTCATCTTTCATGCGTGTTCATCACGTTACGTTAATCAGTTGAGCAGTTGAGACGTCTTCCTTCGTTCGTAGCCGTGGTTTCAGAACTGCAGTGTAATGTAATGGAATCTAATATAATATAATGCAATTCAATGCTATATGCTTCGTGGTATACCTACCTTGGAGAATTGGCATGGGCGAATATGCGATGCAGACAGTAGACAGGGGACGACATCGAGACAAAGCCTACCTATATTCTATTCTATAGGATGATATATGAGTAANTCGAGACAAAGCCTACCTATATTCTATTCTATAGGATGATATATGAGTAATTATGTACGGAAATACTCAGGTGCAGTGCGGTATACAAAATTATATACATTGCCCATTAGTATTTTAGCATGTTGCCAATATGGTATGCAAACTTGCTATTATTTTCGCGAATTTTGCAGACGTGCAGGAATGAACAGGATTACAAATTGCATATTGCAGGATGCAGATTTTGCACAAGATATGCCACGTTCATGTGATTCGTGTCTTTGTCTCTATATCCTGTCTCTAGGTAAGCTATGTAGGTAGGTATATACTACTGCCCCTGTATTTCACTGTAGAAAGTCTACTGCTCTGAATCCCAATGCATCTTTTTAAACCTAGTCTGTTTGTCTTCTCAAAGAATGTCTAACCCATTTTATCTGAGAAGAAATGCAGCGACGCTAGAAGCATGTACATCAAAATCAAGAGCAAGACCAACATCAGATAATTTGTTTTTTCTCCTGTTGTTGTTGTTGTTTTTGTTATTATCTTTGACCATTTTGAGAGGTTGCAATTGTACTTGTCATTCATGCATTTTTCTGCAGCAGTGTGCAGATATCTGTACGTAATTGGAATCCGATCATTTATGCACATGTTCGATTTTTAATTTAGACTTTTTAATTGTGTCATTTTTTGTGTGTTTTTGCGTACAATTTTGTAAGATATGTACATATGTACCTTCGACACATTGTTCTACGTTGTAATTTTTTTGGGATAAAAGTGAATCACAAGACACATTTATCAAGTGTCTTCTCTTATGTCATTTTCGAAGAGTTTTTTCTTCATCATTGTCTTAATGATCGTTCGTTAAAAAGGGAACGTTGCGAGTGTAATAGTTAATGTAATGTAGACTGTAATATTATCATTACTTACCTATTCGATATTTAATTAGGTGATTGAGAACTGGTGTAGATTACTAAGACGGATAATCCCGTCTCTATTTAAATCGCACAAGTATTTCAAGGTGATCCATTTTTTCAGTGATGAATTATGCTTTGTCTTGGTCTTATAGTTAGTCTCCGTCTTGGTCTCGGTCTTGCGTAAGAACATTATGACACGTGATTTCCTTGTGCCCTCGACAAACTTACAGTATAATTCATGCTGGTATTATGCATCTGTAATGAGGATAAACAAAGAGTAGATTAAAACTAGGAACTAGGAGTGCAGCAGTACAGTGGTGTCATGGAAATTCCGAATCGGCGATTATTCTGTGTACAGACAGAACTTGTGATTGTGTTGTGATCCTCTTGGTCATGGTCTTGCTCTTGATCTTGCTTCAGTTTGAGTGTAGGTTGAAGGAAAATGCGATGGTAATTCTATTTAAAGTCATATGGATAAATTATTCGTGCATACACATTCGTCCTTTTCGTGATTCAGGATCAGGATCAGTATCAAGATCAGGACGATACAGGAGGATGTGCCAATTGGTTTTATAATGACATGACATGCATCTGCATTATGTGGATTGGTACTTTCCTTCTTGCATTTCTGCGTTTATTTTTCTTTTGCACATACCTATCTGTTATATAGACTGTTATGAGTATCTTGTATCTAGAATATGTAGTTTATTATTTTTGATGAAAAAAATAACATTTTCTTTTCACAAGGGAGCAGAGCTTCCTAATTAGAACAGTTTTGATACCTTCTTACAATATTCTTGGAAAAAGGACTGAACACTGTTTATTTTTTAAATGATCAACACATTTCATACCCAGTTGTTGATAATGAACAGAATTTTCCTATAATTTAATCTTGGAGCGGTATAATACCCAATTTTCAAAAAACAGCGACACTCTTTACTTGTAAAACCACCGGATTAAATTCCAATTTGCTAGACTTTGGAATTCCAAAAATACTCATGTCTTTTCTCCTTGTTAAGTACCTAATATAGTTAACACATGTAAGCCTTTTACGCGGCTGGGTGGTGAGAAACGCGATAGGATTATAGGATTTTTGGGCATTTTTAAAATTATATGGGATTTTGCTCTTGGTATAAAACTATGGTGTCTGAATGAATAGGCATGTTCTTGCAAATTCAAGTTATATATTGATACGACGTTTAAAGTTGCTTCAAGGACGACGGTATATAGGTAACTAGGCATACAAAAGAGAGAGAGAGAGGGACGTGTGCTGTTACATGCCGAAGTTTGTGTGCGTGAAAAAGAAAAGAAGAAGTGGTTGCTGTTGCACATTTTAGTTGGAGACAGTTCGTGAGTGTGTGTGTGTGCTTGTAGTTGAGTAGTAAGTGTGGAGCTTAGAGCGTATAGAGACAGACAGAGACTGACCTAATTGGTAGAACAAGTATAAAATAAAGTTAGAGATGGAAGATAGTGAATTACACGGACGATATGGACGACATGACGCAGAGTATCGACATCGACAAT